>VCCN01006563.1:10153252-10166567 GCA_006491835.1 Architeuthis dux
TCCGGCGATCTTTAATTCTTAAGTAAATCCATGCTTTCAATCCATAACCCTAAAAACACTTAACACTAGCTTATTATACTTTGTTGTTAAATTCAAACGAACTCAGTGCTGAGAAAAATAACGCTGAAAATGATTGCTGAATTTAGCACGGAAAAGGTAACAATTGCCAGACCTTCTTCGAATCGAATTTGTCGGTTTTGAGAACAGTTTTTTTAAATGTTTCAGTAGGGATGTTCTAAACAATAATGCTAAACTGGACCCCTACTTTCCGTCCGTCGTACCAAACTTTTAGGTATGAACAAACATTTTGAGCGTCAATGTAATCAACACCTGAGAAGAAAAAAAATCCCCAAACTTGTATAAAAGATAATTTTATCGTCGAAACCTTTGTGGTATTATTAAGCAGAAAGTTTAGAGAAAATCTGAGATAAACTTTCTCTGACAAAAAACACCATAGAAGCTGAGATTTGGCAGAAAATTGACAGCGTGAAAAGTTGTTTAATATGAAAAAAAAAATGGCGTGATATTTTGCATTTAGAAAAAGTTTTTTGACGCAGAACATCTCGATTTTAAAAATCTTTCAAAATTCAATAAATTATTTGATTTTAATAAAAATGTGCAGTAATTATTTAGTACGAAATTTAAAAAAAAAAAAGAATTTTCTATTTCCACCCTTATTAATTTGATGATTTATTTCATTTATATATACATTCGCAAACCTACCAAGTCTCCCGCATTTCGCGAAGACTCCCGCATTTTGAAGCCAAGCGCTGTAATGAATTTGTATGAATCTTCCACATTGAAAAAAGTATGCCTGTAAAAAATGTTTCCCTCCTATTTGCAGACCTACCAAGTCTCCCGCATTTTTTAGGAAATCTCCCCCTGAGAATTTCTAAACCTTGGCAGGTCTGCATTCATGTTTTCATTACCAATGGTGATTCTTGAAGAAAAAAATCCCCAGAAGACAGAATGCCCAGTTAAATTTTAAATGATGTAACACAAACTCCTTCTTTTCCCCCAGTTCTAGTTGAATTTCTGTGTGTGTGTATATTATTTTCACTATTAACTTTGACTAGTTCTTGTCATCTTTATTGTTGCTGATTATTTTTATCATAACAATCCGGTTGTTCCATTCTCCAACCATTAAGAAAGCTGCATGGATATCGGAAATTAAGAAGTTGCCTCCGAAGAGATTTGTATTCACATATTCATAACCTTGGGAGCCTGTCTGAAATGGACAGTGCCTTGCTGATTAGGCTACCGTAGCCTATCAGCAGACATCATTCACATTTTGACATATACCTATCCTCTTCTATATCTGATTAAACCCACACCATATTGTTTGTTTACACTTAGTAGTAGTCTTGTTTTTGAATTCCTTAGATGAAGCATTGTCATTATCCCATAGGAACCCAGACCTATTTCTACTTGAAGGAACATTATGTGGGATTCTGGGTAGGCAAATTGACACATAGTTATGTGACTGCACCAAGATGTTCAGTAGATGTCACTTAGTACATTTCATGAGTTAAAATCAAGGATAAAATATAATATTATATAAGAGACTGTGCAGATCATTAAATTGTATGTGACACCGGTATCACAGTGGGTTCTTATGGGATTATTATTAAATAATGTCTTGTTTTTATTTTCATCTTATTGTTGGTGCATTTTATTGCAATGCTCAAGTCGTTTTTACATTCTATGACCTGAGTGTTTTGTAAAAAACAAAGCAACAAATATAAGCTGAAAAGAAATCTAGTCAATAATTAATAATAATAAAGTATTTTCATTATTTATTTTGACTAGTTTTTCCTTCATCTTTATTGTTGCTAAAGTCATTCCATTCTACAAGCATTAAAGTAAGCATTGTGGATCAAAAATAAAGAAGTAGCCTTCAATGAGATCTGAACTCACATCCCATATGTGATTTTCATTTTAAAAAACAGTTACAAACTGTTGGGGTTTTAATGTCCTACTTTGTATTAAAAGTGTTTAGATGTTGAGGTTGCAAGGAATTATTTGGTTCCCACATTGTGGAATAATATTCCCTGGCACGGGCTCAGAATGTCTGTGTCTGTAATGTTTATATATGTATATATATGTATGTTAAATCAATAAGTAATGTATGTATATGTTAAATCAATAAACTTGCCGAAGCAAGCTCCCAGCAGCTCACATTCCGTTTCCGGTCCCAGTAAATGCGGACCGAAAGTGGGAACGGCAAAGGCTCAGTTCTTACCAGGCGAACAGCCCTGGCACACGTGTTATCTTGCTCCGTCTTCTTTTCTTAACAAGCTTAAACACGGTTATGAATCAAACACATTCTAATCTCACACAGCTAGAACAGAAAGACTAACAAAGCGAACAGAGGCACTAAACACAACAAGAACATTACAGTGACGTCATGAAGAAGATGAAGATAAACAAAGGTGGAGTTATAAAGAAAGAAAAAGGAATATGACCCTTTTTTTTTTCCGATTATGTAAAAGTTTCCCTTTGAGGAATATGTTGGGATTTTCTGGGCATGTTATGACGCAAACAGGATCGTGCTGACTCAAAGTATGAGAGAAAAAACAACACTGCAACAGATTTTTGGTTCGATAAAATCCGATCTTTAATAACAAATAGATAAGAGTGGGATTGGGGAAGGGAGTGTGAAAATGTAGGGATCCCACATGGAAATAAACTCACTGGGATTAAGTCGAGTTAGTTCCGACTAACAGATGTTCAATGTTCATTTGGGAAAGTCGGATGCAGTAGATCTTGCTGTTTCCATGTTGAGATGAGTAGTTTGGTGAAGAGAGTTCTTCATGTTCTGTTGAATGTTGATGTGAAAGGGTTGTTTTTCTTGGTTATCAATGCAGCGTTTTGTCTGAAATCTGCTTCGGTGTTAAGAGCCAGCATTTTTGTGACACAGTAAAATTGTGTTAGGCTATTTTTGCCGTAGACAGCTTCATGCTGTTAGTAAAAAGAATCTTTGTGTTTCTTTGTGTTTTTGAAAGTGCATAGAAGTGATTCGAGCGTGTCAATTATTTTGTGTGACATTTGTAAAAGGCCTGCTGCTGCTAGCAGCTTAGCCCAAAAGGGCTAACAGCTGGGCCCTTTTTTTAAGGGCTTCTCATTGGTTGAATTTCAACCAATCGCAAAGTTCA
Source organism: Architeuthis dux (assembly GCA_006491835.1). Taxonomy (NCBI): domain Eukaryota; kingdom Metazoa; phylum Mollusca; class Cephalopoda; order Oegopsida; family Architeuthidae; genus Architeuthis; species Architeuthis dux. The sequence goes on from VCCN01006563.1 coordinate 10,156,408, forward strand.
CAATTGTAACCCCTTTAATTTCTTTTTCAACTAGGGAATTCGGGGAAAGGGAGACAGATAATATTTCTAATAGAGTCACCATCGTGGATTTTACAAGTAGCAAACCATGTGTTGAAGATAAAGTTAAACAAAGAAATATGTCTGACAGGTCGTCAGGAATAAAGACAGAAGCATGGATATGTCAGCAAACAGATATACCAACATTTAATGACAAATAAGCATCAAGGCAAAAATGGATACATATGTTTATGTACTTAGACAAGAACATATTAATAACCGTTAGAAAAAGGGAACTTAATACAATCGCTAATTAGCTTGAGCAAATTGGAATAGAGATAGAGGAGAAACACTTGATAGTATTGCAGAGGGCCATAGCTACATTTTTAGCAGAGAGGTGGTGAGACTTAGATATTAACTCAGCTATATACCTAACTTCTTTTTATCTAAACCTTTTTTCAAAACTAACAGTGCAACGCATGTAGTTCCCAGCTCGTGGGAGTCTCACTGAAAGGGAAAAGGATGAAGCAAAAGGAACAAAGGACAAAGACGAAGGTGACGTTTACTGATCACCGTCAGCGAAAGAACTGAACTCTTCTCACTTCCAAACGTCTTCTTTATTTTCCCCCGGTTTGCCTCGCGCATAACCGGGGACTCACTTCCGTTTTAGGGGTTTGTGGCAGGGGACGCTTTATGGGTTGGGGACTCACTTCCGTTTTAGGGGTTTGTGGCAAGGGAGGTAACTCGTGGTATTTGCTCCCTTGCGCAGCCTGGCAGGACATCACAACACAGAGCAACACTGCATATAAAAGATGGAATTCTGTGAGAGGGTTAGTCCAATCAGTATTATTTGCTGGCATTTTTTTTTCTATTAGGGACTTAGAATGGAGACAATCCAATCTCTAATTTGCTGTAGTATGTGATACTAACAACTCAATATGTAACCCAGTTTGTTACAGGAAACAAACTCATGAGAACTCAAGTTTCAATTTGAGTAATCTATAATACAACCCATTAGCAATGTGGAATCTGATAGGGTTGCCATATCAAAACATTCAAAAAAGACGATGTTCCTGGTCACCATCATTCAAAAAAGAGGACGTTCCTGGTCACCATCATTCAAAAAAGAGGATGTTCCTGGTCACCATCATTAAAAAAAGAGGACGTTCCTGGTCACCATCATTCAAAAAAGAGGACGTTCCTGGTCACCACCATTCAAAAAAGACGATGTTCCTGGTCACCATCATTCAAAAAAGAGGACGTTCCTGGTCACCATCATTCAAAAAAGACGATGTTCCTGGTCACCATCATTCAAAAAAGATGATGTTCCAGTCACTGTCATAGTTGACAACAAATGTAAATAATATAGCAAAAGTGGCTAGATTATGGCTGAGAATTGCTAAAATGTCCTAAATGCAGGGCAAGAAAACAAATGCTATAGTGTAAAAAAATCCATGAAAAACAATTCTTCATTTATGGCTGTAATAGCAATATGAAAAAATGAATACGAGTGGCTGAAGAACAAGCAAAAGCAGTTCATGGTACTACATACTAGCCCTAAAAATGCTAAGTTGACAACTCCATACTGGCACCACCCCATCTCTCTCTCTCTCTCTAAATTGGCAACACTAGAAGTGCTTTATGATAATCCAGACGTGAACTTTTAGTATCTTTTTGGTGTGTTTTGGCCATTTTGGGTGTTTTTTGGCTATTTCTCTTTTAAATTTAGCATTTTTTAGCAACACTGAACTCTTCCTTTGCGGCCCCACGGACATAAGTAAAATATGGTATACCTGCAATGTTTCGATTTATGGCTGTAATAGCAATATGAAAAAGAATTAATGTGTGTGGCTGAAGAACAAGAAAAAGCAGTACATGGTACTACATGCTAGCCCTAAAACTGCTAAGTTAACAACACTGTACAGGTGCCCCCCCCTCTCTGGTCATTACTGTTTCATGTTTGTTTTTTCATTGAGAAAATGATAAAACTGAAATTCCAGACTTGAAGAATCTTAAAAATTCCTTCTAGATTATGATTTTGAGACCTAAATGGACATGTCCATGAAAATACGGATGTATGGCAACCCTAATCTATGATACAACAAAACAATTAAAAAACATTCATTTTGCATCATGAAACAAAGAGAAAACTCAGTGTTTTTATTTGTTTATATTTTCAGCACCAAATCCCAAAAAGTAATATTCAGAATTGGATTGAGGTAAGCATGAAATTAAAATCTCACATATGTAATGAAGATCCTGAATTAAGAAAGAAGGGAACATATAAATTCTGTAATAAGCAAGAACTAGAATTTACAAGTGAATGGACTTAGAGAACATGTTAAAGTTAGGTATTTTCTATAGTTTTGAGAATGGTCATTAATATTCAAATGGTTCTTCGGACGATTGAACTCCTTCTTGTTTGTGTTGCAAACACAACATTTCAGCTGATCCATTCTTCGGCCTTCTTCAGGCGTAAAATCCGAGTGTGATGGGGTAAACAGAATTCAACAGACCCAAACCCGACAAGACAAAGCGTTACCCCCTTTAAAAATAAAACTTGTTTACCACATCATACTTGGATTTTACTTTTTTAAACAAATTTTTATTAAATCATTTATCATACCAAGCACTTTCGGCTAAACAATTAGTCATCTTCAAGGTCTTTGACAAACCAGAATTATTTTAATCACAGTGTATTTGGCTTAGTCATTACTGTGAAATTAAACTGAATGCATTAGTCAGACAAGTGCGGATTTCAACCCGATGTGGCTTCCACTTCTCAACAGACATAAACCCGACAAGACAAAGACACAGAAACACCCGGGCCCTGTGCTATAAGGGTTACTCCCTTTAAACATAACTTCTGTTTAACCCATCACACTCGGATTTTACACAAGAAGGCTGAAGAATGGATCGTCCAAATAGTCATGTTTACAACACAAACAACAAGAAGCCGTTCAATCAACTGAAGAACCATTTGCACGTTAAAGTTAGTCAAAGGTTAACTTAGAGTTGTCAATTACTTTGGTTGTACAAGTTGATAAGTTTCATTGTACAGTACCAGACCATTTATCTGGCTTCCAGAATTACCAGAATTACCAGAAAACTGTCTATTTTAAAAACTGGCTAGTTTTGAATCTGGCGGCCTTTGTAGTAGTTTGCTGCTCGGCTGCTTTGTATGAAGAACCACAGACAATGAATAGTCACAAAATTGACAAAAAACTATTCAATCTCCTATAAGAATTTTAAGTGGATTAATAAAGATCAAACAGACCCTGCTTTAGAAGTGGATTAATTTGTATCTGTTAAATACAATTTTGCTTTTTAATTTTCATTGTTTCCTATATTTTAAGCCTTGGTTCAGACAACCTGTAAAATCCAGAAATCCGGTTCACCTCTGGTCCCAAGTTTGCCTGATAAATGATCCTATACCTACAGTAATAATTGTTGGCTGGTGGCTTGCCTTCAGTGTTGCCAGCGCATTTCTTGTTTTGGCATTGCAGAAAGCGCTAAATTAGCGTGTTTTCGCCTAAAACATTTTGGCAGTTTTTGGCTATTTTTGACCATTTTCAGCGTCTTTTGGTGGTTTTTGGCCATTTTTGGCAATTTAAAAAAATTTACTGCTTTTTGGCATTCAAACTGGCGCGAAAATATTTTTTGAGTTGGCAACACTGCGTGCCTTCCACATTGTAAGTGAAGGAAGTATGATCTTATAAATTGCTAGTGTTTGTAGCAAAATGGTGAAGAAGGAGATAGAAAGGAAAAGGTAGACAGGTGTTGCCTCATGTTGATCTGTGGTCTGTTTGTGGTATCAACTGACACACTTTTCATGGTTGGTTACATATTGATTAAGCTGTGCTGACTGCCTGAAGAAAGTAATGTTGAACTTGGACATATTTCTGCTTTCATTGCTGAGGAGTGTCTTCAATCATAGTTTGATTGGAAACACTCCTCAACAATGAAAAGAAGAACATATGTCCACGTTAAACATTACTTTCTTCAGAAAGTCAACACAGCTTCATCAATATTTTGAATGCATTAATTTGATTGGTCAGAAAATTCTAATTTAGTATTTTAAATTAGTTCTTATTGAGCTCAGTTAAAAGTTTGTTTGGCACTAAATGTGACCTACACTCAACCAAGACCATCCCATTTACTTCTGCTGTGCTCTATCAGGCCTGGTAGAACACAGCAGAAGTTTTTATTTTATTTCGAGACGACGTTGGCTCAACCCACTTCACATAGTTGTGTAGGATAATGCTGGTAGTATTCTCGCCGATGTGAGGGAGACTTCTCGTTCCGGGGCTGCAGATTTACGGGAGCCGACATTTTGGGAGGGAAATATATACATTTTGGTCCATACCGGAGGAAAGGCTCGCCCGCATGGCGGGAGAGAAATACAACAAAATTCATTGATTTCAATTGAAAATATGGATTTGTTTTATTCCTGTTCATAGTGTCAATGGCAGGCCAATTCGCGGGCCACCAGGGGTATTAAATTCTGATTTTCTGTTAAAAATTCTAACGAGTTGCTTCACTGAAGGACAGACAGTGAATGTAGCAGTTCAACAATCAAGTTTCTTCCTCCTTCGCCTCCCTCAGCCTAACAGGCTTGGTTTGACCTGTCGCTCCTGTGTGTTGGATGCTAACTGATCCTAAACTGCCGCCTGGTTTGAAAATCCCGGCCATCCTTAAACCACTCTGGTTGGTTGAACGCATTTTCCTTTGTTCTGACTTTGTCGGCCGTTTGACCTATTTTCTAGTCCCGGGAATATGATATGGCTTTTTGGACACATATCACTACCATTCCCCAAAACATCACCCCTCCTTCTTAGCAAACGAACACGCAACCAGAGTGTATTTCATTGTTTCTCAGTGCTCCTTTTAGTCAGATATGCCTCTGCTGCTCACAGATATTTTGTTTATTTTTTGTTTATTTTTTTACGTTTATGACTGAAAATATTAAAAAGATATGCAAATTCCCCTATAAGTAACAGTAAGAAGCAGATAAGGAAGCATCTTTCATTATCAATATGGTACCTGTACTACCATTCCAAAATCAAAAAGATTTTGAGTTTACAGGATTTTTGTTTTTGTTTTAATAGAAATGAAATAATGGCTTTGCTTGGTTTAACATTTTTTTAGAATGTGGAAAAATCAGTCTTTGACGATGGCTCATTTGTGCAAGTGCTGTCCCCAGAAATGCATTTGGCTTCTCAACAAAAATACAGCCGAACGTCATTAGCACAAATGACACTTGACCAGTTAAGACATCATGATGAAGCCCAACAAGAAGGTTAGTATTTCTGAAATTGATATATCTGTCACCGATATTATATCAGCGTAATCCTAGTTGGCTGATTGTTGTATGTAATTGCCTCCTTGTTGTTCTCTGGTTTCACAAAGTAACAAAGAACTTCTAGTTACTTGAACTGTACCTCCAGTTTACTAATGTGTCACTCACAAACGACTTTCACTCCAGTTCATTATGTGCTGTTCACAAATGACTTTACTCTCACTCCAGTTCACTATGTGTCACTCACAAACGACTTCACTCTCACTCCAGTTCACTATGTGCTGTTCACAAATGAATTCACTCTCACTCCAGTTCACTAATGTGTCACTCATGAATGATATGTGTCTTCACTGTCACTCCTGTTCACAATGGACCTCTGCTTCCAGAACAAGGCTCTCTCGCAATGTAACTTCGCACAAAAGTGAAACTTAAAACTCAAAGCTCCCCATTTATACACTTGATGGTAGGAGATGACATCACAGTAGTAGTGAGAGTACGCAACAGAAACTTAAAAGAGATGATAAATTTCCCTTCATAATTCTAGTAAACCATAAATAATCGTCAGTATTGCAATCTTTGTTGTCTTCCATTATTCTCTCCAAATTGGTTTTATAGAAACAGTTTCTATTTTTCTTTATTTCTTTTGTATTGTTTGTGTGTTTATTCCTGTAAACCTCTTGTAGAGCATAGAGCTGCAATTACACCACGCCAACAGACTCAGATCTGGGCAACTGCCTTCAGTTTGGCCCAATTGTGTCCGGCCGCCTTTGCCTCACTCTCGACTAATCTTCTCCACATCCGCTTTGACCTCCCAAATTTTCTCTCCCCCTATGGATTCCAGTCTGCCACTTGAGCTGATTTTCTCACTCTCAAACATGGTTCTGATATTCCAGGTCAGGGTTATCCTTTGTCACTAGAAGGTTGTTGGGCAAACCATAGGCTTTCATCAGCATACATCATTACAAGCCCTTCTGAAGAGGAATCTTCCCGGCCGGTCTCTTGATGGAGTGATCGCTGGGGCAATCACTGGGGGGATGCTGTGGCAGTTTCAGTAGCAAGTATGTTTTACGGGGTGGATTTGCTAGCCCCATGCCCAACCCTCCTCTTTTATCCATGCTTGTGACCAGCAAGATGACCCAAAAGGAACATCTTGACAGAGTTCTTTTGTATGGCTATTTTTGAAATTGCTAATTCTACACTTATTCCCTGGTTTATTTTTCTAGCTGAAGATTTACTCAATGACTGGGTACAGAAAAAGTTATATGAACCAAACATATTGACTGACGATTTGGATGAGTTTCTCGACCAAGCAAATGGAGTTAAAAACCCAAGGCGATCTCCGGGTAAATATTAATCACGGCTACCAAAGGTTTAGGTTATTTATGTATGTACCTATGTATCTATCTATCTATGTATCCGGACTTTGCTCAGCCCTAACCATTCATAGTAGCAACTTGAAATTTTGCATACACACTCCCCTTAATGAGTAGGGAAAATGTTTTTTTTTTCTTTTTGAAAATTCCCCTCCAAAATAGGTTCAATTTTCAATGTAAGCTTAGTTTGTGTCCGCTTGTTCTTTGAAAATTCAGACGTGTTTTAGTGATCACAGCCCAACTTTTTAATTGATCCTCCCCGACACAGAATATATGGGTTGCAGTGATTCATAATTTCCCTTGGAATGCTAGTTATTCCTTCTTTGTATCTTATAACCTGTTCATTAACAGTTTTAACCAGGAGATTATATATTCTCAATTGGAGTGAACCCAGTTAATACATTGGATCCATGAATTTAAAATTTTGTAAATAGAAAGCTTTTAAAAAGTATGTTTATTCAATATAAAGTTTCTCATGCTAAAGATAAACGTTTTAAAATGTAACATCAGTTGTAGTATTATGTAGCATCTTCATAAAATGGACTAAATGAGATGACTCATTCATTTTCTTCTTCTTTCTTTATTAGATTTTAATAGTTGTAAATAAATGAAACCATGATTTGTCCGTTCGACTTTCGTACACTTCAGACTTTCGGACCCTATAACTTAACACCCCTAATTCAATTTCCGTAAAAATTAAAACATTATTAAATTTTTTACTGAACTGCATTACATCTAGGAAATTTATGCATTTATATATTCATTTTCCACCTAATTTTTAAGGCAAAATATGTATCATACAATACTCGAATAATAATATATTGTATGCAAACATTGCTTTATTTATTACAGGTTTGTCTAAAATAGGCTAGACAATCGTTTATTTATGAAAATTAATAAACGGAAAAATCATATATGTATGTACGACGGTAGATCGAAATACATGGGCGAGTGCGATATTCGCGAGGTTAATTTTACAAGAATTATTAAATCACTTTTATTATTCAAAATACATATTTTCCATGTTTTTATGGGTTTGTTTAAGGTGTTGCTTTCGTGTCTTTCCGGGACTTTTTTCCTCTCATTTATGTTTGTAAACAATCTGACGCCATGACAGTTATTCACTGCACGGTGTGTAGCGAAATGCAGTTCACCTGCATTTTGACTGCACTGAAATTGTGTGCACTGCAAATGTGTGCATGTGTGTGCCAGCATAAGTATATGTATGTGTGTGTTAATGAGAATGTGTGTGTGTGTGTGTGTGTGTGTTTTAGCTCTCAGGGAACAGAACCCCCTAATTAATATGTAATTCAATGATTCAAGATTTGGAAATTCAACTTTCGTACAGTTTTTCAGGAACGCAACTGATACAAAAGTAGAGGACTGCCTGTATATATGAGTAAGTGAAAGTTCTGATATATTTGTTTAATAAATCCTACCTTTGATATCACAGGTTACATAAACAGATAGTTACTTATATCAATGTTACTTTACCAAAAGAAAAACAATAATACATACTTTTCATCATCTTTATGTTTGCTAGAATAATTGAATGAATTTTATTTCAGAACTTTTTCTGTCTGAGGATTTTGATGAAGATGCGGCAGTGGATGCTGTATTGCAGAAGATGTTGCGGAAAGATGTTGTCCCTGCAAAAGTACGCAGTAACTTGGGACTTGATGCATCAAAAAAGCAAGTTGATCCAAGAGTCAAAATGGAGCTCAGACGTAAGCAGGTTTGTTGTTTTTGTATTAGAATCTTTTACCTTTTTTCATTGGCGTTAATTTTTCTGAACTTGTTTAAAAATCATTAGTAGATACAGGTATCCCTCACTTTTCGAAAGTTCGCTTTACACTACTTTGATGTTACGAAAGATCTACATTAGCACAGGTTTCCCCATATATCCAAAATGGCATAAAGGATCATTCCATGTCAAAGCAAACAAATTTTTAGTGAAGAAATACCATGATCATCACGGATTTTGTTCAAATTTGGCAGTTATAGATCTTTATGAAACAAATTGAATGGCACATGTCTCATTTCTAGTTCAAATGGTTTTTAATTGATCCCCCCCGACACAGCATATATGGGTTGCAGTGATTCATAATTTCCCTTGGAATGCTAGTTATTCCTTCTTTGTATCTTATAACCTGTTCATTAACAGTTTTAACCGGGAGGTTATATATTCTTAATTGGAGTGAGCCCAGTTAATACACTGGATCCAGTTAATACATTGGATCTATGAATTTAATAGAATAGAAAGCTTTTAAAAAGTATGTTTATTCAATATAAAGTTTCTCATGATAAAGATAAACGTTTGAAAATGTAACATCAGCTGTAGTATTACGTAGCATCTTCATAAAATGGACTAAATGAGACGACTCATTCATTTTCTTCTACTTCCTTTATTAGATTTTATAGCTGTAAACAAATGAAACCATGATGAAACCATGAACTTTTAACTGTTTGTAGACTCCAAAAGACCTTTTTCTATGTCTGCCTGTCTTGATCTCATAGGTCAACATTCGTCTTCTGCTGTGGCTGATGTGGAAGGCTTGAAATACCTGCCCATAACCTACGTGACCTTTCAAAAGTCATACTTTTCTGCAATCATTGTAGCACTGTTAATCGTAGTGAAAATTTCACACAAGATTATTTTGGTGTTGAGGAATGCTCAAAAGACTTTCCCATATAAATTAATGATAATTGCTTCCTCGCTTTATGCCATTTTGGCTTATGAAAGGTTTCATAGGAACGCTCTACTTTTGGATAGCTAGGAAAATATCCACTTGAATTGTAATTCGATATGCGTTACAACACACACAAATGCATGAAGTATTGATTGATTGATTGAATCATTTGTTTAGTGACATATCAACTCTTGATGGGTCATTTAATGCCAAAATCAGTTTAAAATTTTTAAAAATAGAGTTTTGCGACTTTGGTGAAAGGTTACTTTTCCTTAACTAGAGTCTTGCGACTTTGGTGAAAGGTTACTTTCCTTTTTTTTTCTAATTAGTGTCTTACGACTTTGATGAAAGGTAATTTTTTTAACTAGAGTCTTGCGACTTTGGTCTTCAAGGGATGCAGTCGGCGCATTCTAGGCCCCAGCCGACAGGGCCGGGCTCCTGTTAGTAGTAGGAGAGTATTACAGTCAGATGGAAGGGGTAAATAAGAATCAAGTGGGAGTTTTGTTGGATACACATATTAAAAAGTAAAGGTGAAAGTTCCTCTGTACTTTCAAACATAAAAATATTTTTGAATATTGTAGGTAAGAGAGAATCGAATGAGAAGAGAGAGAGAAGTGGAAAAAAGATTTCAGGAAATGCAGTTGAAAAAAGAAGCACGACTCAAAGCTCATCAAAAAGTTATGGAGGTAAGAGATTGTACAGTTTTATATGTATATGTGTAGGTATAAGTATCTATCTATCTATTGATATATATATATATACATAAAGATACAGAAAAGATAAAGATAGCAAAAAGGAGTA
>VCCN01006563.1:10169417-10196009 GCA_006491835.1 Architeuthis dux
CTGCCACTTTTTTGCTGTTAGGTCAATTTAAGTCTCAAACTGCATTCATGCCTACACCGCGAAATAATTTCATCACAGGGGAGGGCATATATATGCCCATGTTGTGTAGTTGTATCAAACCAGTTTGAAAAATCATATTAAACGTGTCACTGGTCATGGTCTCGTTCTGTGTTCTTTCTTTCATAAGATATATATATATATAGTCTAGAAAGTGTTGTAACTTCAAACACTAGAGATGTTACAGACAAAAAAACCCAAAAAAAACGGGGATTTTTAAAAAAAATAGTATTTCTTTTCTTTTTAATATAGAAGTTTCATATTTATATAAGTTTATATTTACACAAGTCTTACAGTCTTAAAACTTCAGGGTGTTACTACGATAAATGTTTTTTAAAACTAAATTTCTATCCTACAGAAATGTTTTTTTAATGTTCTGTTTTGGTTTATTTCATTGTCATGTATGTCAATTTGTCACTAATACTTTTAATGAGAGATGTTTAGATGGATTTATGTTTTACCCATAATTAGATCTTATATTATAGATATAATTAATTTCTTGTAGGGATCATCTGTTGTGCCATGGGACTGTTTCGGGGATTTAAAACAAAACAGTCATTTTACCATGGTTCCCCAGCAGTGCTGATCAAGCACCACTTCCCTCAAGTTTTAAATCTTATATTTAGTTTGTTCCCCTGTTTTAGGGCAGTATCATGATATTTAAAAAATATATATAAAATATAACAACAAAAAAAATAAAAATATATATATAAAAAAGGGGGATTCTCACTGACCTTGCTTATGTCTTCTTCGAGTCTTGTATATGATTACAATTTAATTTATGTGTTCAGACAAAGCCATACCCTATTCCCACAGGGGACAATAGCTATGTTCATATAATGGACCCTACCATTACTAATATTTGAACATCTCTAACGCCCTCCCATACAAAAAACACTTGTAGGTGACGCTTAAATCCAAATTAACACATATATGCTTAGATATTCTAATAGTTCCATTTTACCCCTCTCACCCAAGATATTCCTGTATTTTCTTAGTTATTTCATTAGAGTCAACTTGATACAGTTTAAAAAGTTCAGAATGTCTAGTCATTGTCTTATTAAACTGTCTAAATATTTTGTGAATGTCGCCTCCTTGGTTAACCATTCTTATCACTAATGAAGCAACTCGAGACAAAAAATCAATCTGAGAGTTGCTCGTGCTATTCTTAAATATATATATGTGTGTGTGTATGTATATATATATACAGGCAAACTTTGTTATACACTACTTCAAGGCTTTTTTAGTGATCACTGCCCAACAAAATACGAGAGAATGTGTGTATTTATATAAGAAGTTTTTATTTAGGAGGAGAAATTGAAAGAAGTCAAAAGACGCCAGGAAGAATATGAGATCCAGAAAGAAATGGCACTGATTCGAAAACAGATGAAGGAAGAGAAAAAAAGGACAGACGAAAAACGGAAAAAGTTTGTATTCTCTTTTCTTAAATTTCATCTGATAATCTTTTAATCCATTTAATTGTTACTTATTTATAAAGAGTAAGTCATTGCAGCCGCAGATCCAGGGTGGGGGGGGTCCAGGGAGTCCAGATCCCCTCACTTTTTGGGCTAAGCACAATTAAAGATTTTTTCTAGATAAAAAAATTCTATAAATAAAAAATCCAAGTAATCATAAATTAACTTAAAAAACAAAATTTATTATTTTGTTTTTCATCTAAAGTAAGATATGTTCCATCTTATTATTTATTGATTCTGTGGTAAATTTCTTTTTAATAATCTTAAGATAATTTTTTTTAAATGATAAATAAATTGTTTATTCATTTTTTTATGTTCTTAGCTGTTACTTTTAACTAACCAAGTAAACATTTTCATTCTTTAGAGAGCTGGAACTTACTGAGAAAATGTCTGAATTGTCAGAACCAGAGATTTGCCAGAAGGAATGGACAGAAGCTCAAGAAACAGTCGAGGCTTGTAGACAGAAAGAGGAACGTCAACGGCAAGAGGCAGCCAAGATGGAGGTGTTGAAAATTCGACAGAAGACTTTGCAATTACAGGTCAGAATACCAGTTATGAAAAACTTTTGAAAGACTTTTCCTTATTGACTATTTAGTTAATTTGGTTAGTATTCAATTTGTGAAGAAGGCTCAGTTTAGTGATGCCTATTCAGCATCACCGTTTTAGTGCCAGGCCCAGTTCAGTGCCACCATTTCAGCATCTAGACATTTTGTCACTGTGTATTCCAGCACTAAGACATTTATGCACAGTGATTGGTTATTCAAGCCCTTTGACATTCATTTATCAATTATTTTTAATTTTATATAATATTTTTGCTAAAATATTTTTCAAAAAAGGTTTTTTGCTTAATTTTGCTTGAATTATAGTTTTACTATTATTATTGTAAGTATTTTCTTATTTTACAATTGATTTTGTTTTTGCTTTGTTGTTTTTCTACTAAATTTTGCAATAGATTTTTAATCTTATGATAATTCAGTGGCATGACATTTTGGTATTGGCACTGAATAGTCTGGAGCACAAAAAGCTTCACGCTGAATAGGCAATGCTGAAACGGCAGTGCTGATTCGTACTTAATCCTCGATTTGTTGGGTTTTATTGTTTTTGATCAGGATCTAAATTCCTATTCTTAACATAGCCCATGGAGTAAAGTGTGTATATATTTAACTTTCACAAGATGAAAAAAGTACAAAAGAAACCTAAAATGTTTTGTAAAGATTCCAAAATTATCATAGATCGTTTCTATATGTAACATTTCAAGGCTAGGCCGAATGGCTTGTCTATTACAGTTCTCAGAACATTACAAGGGTCCAAAAAGACCTAATTATGATTTGCAAAAAAATTGTTTCTACATATCGGGTGGAGGGTCCATGCAGAATTTCAAGGCTCTAGGCCAAATAGATTATGAATTAGAGCTGTCAGAAGTCTAGGAAAATGGTGTGTCAATTGGAGCTTTAACAAGATGAAAAGAATCCAAAAGTAACCTAAAATGTTTTTTAAAGATTCCAAAATCATCATAGATTTCATAGTTGGCTTTTGTAAGAACAAAGAAGATACATGTATGTTTATTGATAGATAAAATAGAATTATTAAGTACAAAGCAAGTATAAAATGACAATGTATATGAATAAAGAATGACCAAACAACATAAATACCACAAATGACTGTTTCAATCATAAGTGGATGATTGGTATCTCTTTATAAGTTGCAATTATCTTAATGTAGCAGTTTTTGTGTTGAGTATATATTTTATGATAAAATTCAACTTTAAGATAAATCAGGATAAAACCGAATACACATTAACATGTATTCGGGTTTACCTACAGTCAAACACTAAACACTGATGGAAAATACATAACTATTTCAGCCATTATTTCAAGCAAATCTAATTCTTTGATTATTCTTTGGTAATAAATGATGTTATTTATTAAATCAACACTTTTGTATATCGAGCCCATTCCAGAATGTTTTTGTATGCCTTTTTAACGTCCTAAAAATATCTAAACTGCTGAATATGTGACAATTGCAAAGATTTATTCAAAAGATTAAGTAACTTGGTGACAACTCAGCGTTAGAATAACTTGGTGATCCTACCATTGAGCATGTTCACAACAATCTTTAACAAAGGAGTCAGTTGTTCTACCATCTTTATAGGTTTGTTGAAAAATATGGACAACTTAACAACAGTACTTAAGATGGACATTTAATTCTTTTTTTAAAAACTATGCAAATATTACACTGCGCAAGGCACTGGTATTATAACTAGGGAGCCATCTACCAAACGGCCCTGTCGGCTGGGGCTTAGAATGCGCTGATGGCATCCTGCAGAGGGGTAAGACCCCCCCAACCAGGGGCCACCTTTTTTTTCACCAAAGACTCTAGTTAAGGAAAAGTAACCTTTCACCAAAGTTGCAAGACTGTATTAAATAAAAATAACCTTTCACCAAAGTCGCAAGACTCTATTTAAAAAAGAATTTTAAACTGATTTTGGCATTAAATGACCCATCAAGGATTGATATGCTGCTAAACAAATCAATCAAACAATCAACCATCTACCAAAGCTTGGTATAGACAGTTGCAATGAGCAGTAGACACCCAAATACCCCTGTAAACCATTTGTCTTATAGTGTGGCATATACAGTAAGTTTGTAAGTGAAAAGGGAATAATGTGTGACTTTCTTCGATAACAGTCCTACCATTGAGCCTAAAAATGATCTGTAAATGTATAGATTATTTATGTTGATTAATTAAAACTGAGTTATTTATTAGTGTTTTTACTTGTAGACTTTACACCGTCACTTTTCTGCTTGGTATACTTTGGTGCTACAACAACGACTTCGGGTTGGCAAGGCTTGTGCTCTGGCAGACTGGAAACTACTTTTGCGTTGTTGGAACAGGTGGAGGTCCGTGACCAACCGGCATCAAATTGACAAAGAACTACAACAACACCAAGAAGACATTAAGGATAACCAAAGGTAGTTCCAGTAATAATTATCTTTGCACTTATACTATTACAGAAATAAGTTCTCTGATTTTTAAGACAATTTTTAATACTGTATATGCTGGTATGAATAAATGAATGAATGGCTTGGCTTCATGTCAATCACAGTTAAAGATATGTGGGAGTTGTGATTGTCCATGAGCAGTAAGTAGGCTTCTCTTTGGTGGAATGTGAATTCCACAATGAAGTGATCCATCCATGTGTGCCATGATGCATCCGTGTGGTGCACCGCCAAGATACTGTTGTAGAAACTCTGGTATTTGGCGAGACTGCAGTCGTTGGTTCTTCGGGTCACAGCTGAAAATGGGAAGGTGGGTCATCACGAAAGATAACAAGGCAATGCAAAAAATAGGTGTTTTAGTAATTTGATTTATTTGCAGTTTTTAGAAACTGCCTGATAAAATGAGAAGACACAAAGCGAATTACTATTTCCTACATCTACCCCTCACCCCCCCCCCCCTTCTATCTCCAGTCACCTCTCTTCATCATGTTGTGGTCAACTCACACTGATCGAAGTAGTCAAAACGCCTGGTCCTAGACATTCCTGGTCTGCTCTGTCCGGCATCTCTCTGCTGATTTCCCCAAAAAAACTTCCCCTTTCCTCTGCTCAGTCAATCCACCCGTTGCCCAAAGCTATCTGTATCCCTTGGTGACCTACTTTCCGGGGAAGACCTTTTTAAGCCAAATTTTTCCGAGACACTTGTTCTCTATACTAACATAAAAAAACGCTCTATCTTACATGCCCTCTCCACCATGTTTCAAAGATCTCAGCATTTATCCAACCACTGGGATTTGCTGCACCTAACATGTAACATGTGGTTACGAGAATGTACACGTGGAAACACTAGTAAAGGAGGGATGGTGTTGCCAACTGCATTTACTGCACCAACCAAAGTCACAAAATTCCCCTTTTCTCCAGAAGTGATTTGTCCAACTTGGTTTTCTTTTGTTGCAATAACATTTGGCGGCTATGCACAGTCATAAGAGCTGTTTCGTCTATGTTGTAGATGTTTGGTTGAAACTTATGCTATCTGAGCAGAGTTTCCAATGTTTCATAGAAAATCCTTGCAGTTTCTCTGTTAAAACTTCTAGCCCTACCGATACTGGTAGGTTATGGGGAGCGAACACTCAGCTCTTGATGACGAATCATAAAACCCCTTAATCAGTCAAATCCAGCAATTTTGTTAGTGTTCTATGTTTCAGGAGTTTTAATGTTATTTTTCAGTGCATATTCATATGCAAGTTCTCTTGTAGTTTTGGTTGTCAGACCATGATGCATTCTTGATGCTGTCTGAAAAAAATAATGAACAAGTTCATTTCATAGTTAACATTTGGCAGTAGGATAATTTGGTGTTAGCCTTCTGATCTCTATTTCATCCTTTCTTGCCTTTTGTACATAACGTTGTAAAGTTGATCTGGGTATGTTTAGTCTTTTGGCAGTTTTTCTCTCACTTTCACCTCTGATGGCCCTGTCGGCTGGGGCCTAGAATATGCCAACTGCATACCCTGTAGAGGGGTAAGACCCCCTCCCCCAAACAGGCGCCACCTGTTTTTGCACCAAAGTCACAAGTCTCTAATTAAAAAAGAAATAATCGTTTACCAAAGTCGCAAGACTCTAATTTAAAAAAAACCTTTCACCAAAAGACCCTATTTTGGGGATTTTAAACTGATTTCGGCATTAAATGACCCATCAAGGGTTGATATGCCGCTAAACAAATTAATCAATCGATCAGTCATTTCACCTCTGAATATAGCATTCACAGCGTTTTGCATAAGAGTTGCTGGAGTCTGTCCAACATTTATTATTTATTTGAATGGCATGATGACTTATATCTGAAATAATAGCGATTAAGTTACTAAATTACAAGAACTGTAGTAGAAGTAAGCAGTAAAAAGAAGGAAGTCCATGTAAAATTTATGTCATAATACCGGTCATATAAACAAAAGGGAGGAGTGAGCAGTTGACCCACTTGTCCTCAAGGTGTTGATTGTAAGAACATATGCCACCATTTTGTTTGGGACAGAATACAAGTCTCCATCTTCTCATCAATTACATCCATAATACAACCCTTATCTATCCACACGAATGAGCAGGATGAATGTTGAAAGTGAAGGTTTTACTTACTATGCAATTATTAGCTGTTCTTGTAATCATGTATATCAGAACACTGCCTGGCTTCTATACACTGACCTACTTTTAGGGGTTTCCCCAACATGCCATGTGATCAGTGAATTGAGATTCCCGCTTTAAATAAAACTTGCCAAAAATGTCAGTGGCCCACTCCTCCCTGGTCTCTCCTATATAAGACGGATATTTAATTGAAAAAAAAATTTTTACAGTGCATACAATAAGCTGGTATTATGACTAAAGGGCTGTCTACTGAAGCTTGATATGAACAGTTATAGGGCTTGGATGAGTTGCAATGAGTGGTAGTCTTACAAATTTTATTGTAAACCATCTTATGGTCTGGCATATATGGTAGATAAATTGGCCACTTTTTTCCATGTATGGAAGGTGATAATTATTAAAACAATTTTTTTGTTATCAATCATCTTGTTAATTCCTTACTATACCCACTGTAAAAATGAAATGTTTAGTAGTCAATGAACAAAACCTTTATATCAGCATAACTGTTTAATATTACTCATCACCTCCTTTTCCTTTCCTTTGTGGGGTTACAGACAAAAATAAATATACAAATACATGTAGCACATCATTATAGATTGTTAAAAAAAAATTACTATTGTAGCGGTCATATTTCTCAAAGTACTAAAATAGGGTTTAAAATATCAAGCTGGCTTTGTCACCTCGACAGGGCTTCCTTCCTCCTCTTTTTGACCACGTGACCTCCTTCCTCCATCACCGTCAGGACACCAACTGCTATTCCTGTTGCGACTACCGGCAACCATGACAGGTCATTGTTGTCATTATATTTTCACTGCTAATTTTCGAATGGAGAAACGATACACATTCTCTTACAACTAAGATAACTTCTCCCTTCTTTAACATTTATTACATATCCTTCCAACTTACAACCTTTTAGTTACTCCTCTAATTCTACACTATCATCATTTTTGTGTAAATATTTTTTTATTTCAGGAAGGACAAAACAGCCAGCCTACATTATTGTGGACACTTATTACAAAAATACTTTCTCACATGGCAGTTGTATGTGCATGGAGAAAAGGAACGTCGTCTACTAGAAGAATCGCAATTAACAACAAAAAAAAAGATAAAAGCTCTTATGGATGCTGCCCTTTCAAGGAATCTACCTCCCCCTGGAAATACTGCTGAAAAGGTTTTAGATAAGCAAGAAGTCTGTAACAAAAACGAGGAGTCACCGGTGAGTTACCACAGACATGAAAAATAATGATAACTTGTAGAATGTTATAGATTTTCTAAAGATAGGCATCTTTTATTGATTTTATAGATGTTTAGTTGGCTGATTTTTCAGTGGGGAAAAGTAAACTGGTTTTCAGTTTACAACTTTAGATCTAACCACTATTAATTCTTGACTAATATTTTCTTTCATCTTAATTTTAGTTGCTTTTCATTGCAACTGCTCAGACTGTCAGTCTATGGCAGTTAGTAAACAACACAGATTAGAAATAAGGAATAAGCTCTTTGCAAGACTCAAACTCGCATCCATTTTACAAGCCTGCCTATGTATGGCAATTGCTCTACTGATTGAGCTACTAGAGATTAAAAATGATTACCATATATGATGTACTATAAGACGAATGGTTTACAATGGTATTTGGAGGACCACCGCTCACTTAAACTCATCCAAGCCCAATAACTGTCCATATCGAGCTTGTAGCAGACTCATACATATTTTTGAATTCACGCACTCCGGTCAACAAGTGGAAACCACTTGACAACCAGATTTTTATTCCGACAACCAAGTTAATCTTTCCTAGTACAACTCTCAGGAACATGAAAATTACGGTAATTGACTCGAACATGATACACTTTGTAGACAACAAGTCTGGCAAAATCATGTATCTTGTCACCTTTCATTCCATCTTGGATACATGACGATACCCAGCCAAACACACCAGTATTTCGACCAGCCACACATTCACCACTCACCTCTTACTATAAGAAGACAGCTATTCTTCAATCTTTGTTCAGTCAAGCTTTGTCGCCTTGACAAATCCATGACTGTTCCACAGAGATGCGCCTCTCACCTCTAATTATGTATGTACACATTCATACATATACACACACTCTCTTCCTTAACATCTTCAACCAACGAAGTAGTATACAAACACTTTAAATGCATTCCTTTCTTCTTCTTCTCACCAGAACTACTTTTTGTTATATCTTCTGTAATAAATATACTTCTTATCATTGCAGAGTATTTGTATTCTTTATTAACAATGCATATCTACCATGTGCAAACTGGATCTTTGCAGACTGACCCTTAAGGCTACTAGCCACTATTACTACTGCTGCTACTATTAGCTTCACCGTTAGAGATTTCTACGCTACTATGCTCTCATCATTGTTATTGTTTATACAATAACTTTTAATGGAGTCAGATATTTTAAATAATGGGAGTTAAATTTAATATTTAGTCTTAATTCTATCTACTTTAGCTCCTATTTACAAGCTTTGGTAGGTGGCTCCTAGTCAAAATACCAGTGCATTGGTTTTTAAAAAAATCAAATGTCTGTCTCATATATCGGCATATACTGTAATTTTTCTATTTTCTATTTAAATTTTCTGTATTTAAAAAAAAATATTAAACTCTTGTTTCTTTTGATAGGATACACTGAGAAGTGAAAATAATGACAGTGCTAAACAAACTCCAACGAAAGTGCATCTTGCAGTGAATGGAATGACACAAAACTCAATGCCAAATGAACACTGGAAAATTAGAAGAAGTTTAGTATACATGAAACCCTCCAAGATGGCTGCTATGCTTGGTGCTGATTATCCAAATGATAAAAACTGCCGAAAAAGGTAAATTTGTATCAATGATTTACTTAAGTACTGTATATACTATGAAAATCTGTGATCGAAGTTGCAGACAGCCATTCTGTCCTGACTCTCCTTCAAAAGGTCGGTAGAACTCTATAGCCAGCTCAGGCTTCTACCAACTACCGGATGTTCACATTCTGTCTAACCTCAGTTAAGCCTTACTTAACAGAACATCACTGCAAGGGTGCGACAGACCCCCATAGCTAGCTTGGGCATCTGTCAGGAGAAGGACACTCCTGTCAAACCTACGACCTATGGGCTCTGCCCCTATTCGCGCCACTCCGGTGGCCCATAGGATGTAAACCCTCGGTTTAAAGGGTGGGGTCGAACCTGGGCAAGTCGCACTTCACCTTAAAACTACACTGCTAAGGCTGGAGGTTTACTCCACACATGGGCTCTGCCGTCTATGGTCCAAATGCTGTGGAAAGCCATCCCCAAAATCTTTGTTCGCGAAGCCAAGCCATTCATTCATTTATTTATACTCATGTATAATTCTCAACGGAAGATAAGTCGCACCCCCTTTGTGTTTAATATTTTGGCTTCAGCCTTTGACCTGTACATAAGTCACTTTTCATGAATACCTTTTGAAACTTCGATTGCGGTTGTGCAAGTTTCTGCGATTGCAAAAAACGGACAGAAATCGAGAATTTTGATCTCTAAAACAGCATTTAATTTCATTATCAAACAGAATGTTCATGTGTTCAAATTATAAACGCGTTTAACAGAAATAATCCGATTCATTGCCAATACAGCCTGGAAAAGTCCTGGAACAAACAGACCAATCAGTGCCTTTTAAATCGCCACTCCTGATTGGCTAACGATATATGCAGCATCTAATGAGGTTAACAGCCGACCGATAGAGAACTGTGCATATATAGGTGAGAATGTTAGACAGATATGAGTGATTTAACATATATATTTTGTCTACGTGACATGTACATGCCGTGTTAGAGCAAGTTTTGGTTTAGAAATGCATTGAAAATCAGGGAAAAGGGGATTGTCAGTGGTCAGGAATTAATGTAAGCATTAGTGAAAGAATGATTCTAATATCCACATATATAAAACACAATGTGTATCCATATTTTTTTGCATGTGTAACACTTTTCAATAAGCACAACAATACTACACTCTGATCCTAGGCAGAAGTGCTGTGGAGCAACACTTTAATCCTATGCTGAAGTAACACTTTGATCCTAAGCAGAGCGCACAGATACTCTGATCCTAGACAGAAGTGCCGATCCATACATAAATAATCTCATTATTTTTGGCAGGTACTATGCTAGTATTTATGATATGTCTGTTAGAATAGGATATTCAAATGAAAGATTCTGTATAGTTTATAAATGGTTTGGATTATTCAAAGTCTATTCTTAGATTGGGCCTAAAATTATATAAGCTACCATTTTAAAATGGGTTACTGCACTTTCGTAGCCAGTATTTTTATTGCGCGCATCTCTGAAATTTGGAATGGAAATTTATTTTTTTAAAATTTGTACTTTAATAAATAAGTATCGAAAGTTTTATTAAAATCAAATAATATGCTGATTTTTGCCAGATTTTTCAATTCCCACGTGTCAATTTCACACGGAAATGTCTGTTCATGTTGTTCATATTAGTGACATCAGGTGAATATAATTTCATTGACAAACAACGTCTTAACTTTGATATACTTTGATAATCAGCGACAACAGATTATGCTGACTTTATCGTTTTGTTTTGTTTCGGCTATAAAAAATGGCTAGGAAATAGCTATTTCTGCTATGAAAATTCCTGTGATTATCTTACGTGCAATGAAAATGCTGGATACCTTTTAAAATGTTTCAATGTTTTTCTGAGTTTGCTCTACTGTTGGTTTGAAATCTCACTATAATTCACCAAATGTCTCTCTGTCTGTCTGTCTCTCTGTCTGTCTGTCTGTCTGTCTGTTTGTCATTACATAACTCAAGAACAGCTTGAGCTATAGCCACCAAATTTTCTGTGGTTACTAATGGGACCCTGAAGCATGCTTTTAGCATATTAGTTTTTGAATATTCCAAAACCTTCTAAATTTTTAGTGAATGGTTCGATTTACAATGCAAGTAAACTGCTAAACTGAATCCGTCAGGTTAGCTAAACCAAATTGTTATCTTTTTGTTTAACAGCATAAAGTAGACATCTAGCTGAAAAATCCTGCTCAGGGCGGGTTTTCAGCTAGTTAAATATAATTCCTACTTCTGCTATTTTCTAATTATTTTTTTTAGTTCTGCTGCACCGAATATCAGTCCTCTTGAAAGGAACACAATTGGGAGGCAATTGGAGTCCCAAAAGAAGTTGGTAAAAGAACAGCAGAAACAACTCAAAGAACAGAGGAGAATGATTGAGCAGCTCCAGATTGATCAACGACGTCAGGAACTGAAGGAACAATTAAAAAGTGGGCAACAGACTCATAGTAGCAGATCTGGCAAAGACCGAATGAACTCAAACGTGGAGACCGCTGAAAAAAGCCAGTCTAGCCAGAGACAGTCACTTACAAAAAGGAGAAACAGTATTTCAGTACCAAATTCTACAGAACCTACTTCTTCCTCTTCTTCTCCAAGGAGGTTGGAATTTTATTATACTTTGTTTTTGATATCATGTATTTCTAAAACTTTCGACTTTTGTTTTCGGAAAACCAAATCTCTTCTTCCCATCTTTGATGTTGTCAACACAATGTTTTGACCGATCCATTTTTCAGAAACTGGGCAAACCTTTTTTTTTCCCCCAGTTTCTTCACATTTGCCTCTTTTGTTAATTATACACATGACGAGGGCTGAAGAATGAATTGGCTGAAACATTGTGTTGACAATACCAACGATGGGAAGAAGAGATTCGATTGTACAAACAGAAGTTGGAATCATTTATTTCTCTGTTTGATTTGTTATATTCTCAAGATTTTGTCAAGAAGATGGTGCAATTCTCTATTCCTGTAGACTCCTTTCCCATATGGGTTGAATACCTGAAGAAGGTTGTAGAATGGATAGGCCAAAATGTTATGATAACAACAAAAAGAATGAGATCAATAGTCCAAACAACTCTTGGAATAATAATGTGTTTCGCTTGTTTATTCCTGCTGCGGTTTCAGTAGCAAGTAGGCTTTTTACGGAGTGGAAAGTCTAGCCCCAATTCCAACCCTTCTCCTTCACCCAGGCTTAGGACCATCTATGACAACTGTCAAGCTGTATTTTTTTCTGTCAGAGTAACCTCTTAGATGGACCTCTTATAGGGCTAAAGGGCTCCAACTGCCTTGCTATTTACCCATAGCTTGGGGGAGAAGTGGATGCATGCCTTTCCCAAGGTCATTAGTGGGAAGTGAACATCAACAGCCTTGGCAAACTCAAGTTTGAGGTATTCCATTGAGAGATGGAAATGGCCTGAAACAACTGACCATAATAGTGTTACAATTTCAGGAAATGTTAATTGTTGTAATTGTTAGCAACTAAATAAATGGATTCTGCTAACTTCCAATCATAACTGCTTATGTCACTTTGTGATAATATCCTTAGGAAAGGCATGACTCCAACACTTCCTGTATTCTATCCCATTATCAGTCATCTTGTCAGTGATAAGCCAGGATAAGAGGGAGCAAATGAGTAGCTGAGTATAATGTCATCTGGTATTAGTGCCTTTGTTTGCTTTGTTGTTCTTTCTGTTTTAGCTGTGCTTAGTTTGAATGCGTTTGGTTCATAACTGTATTTAGCATGTTAAGAAAAAGAGACGGAACAAGACACATGTTGACAGGGCAATTCGCCTGTGAAGAAGAGAACCTTCCCCGTTCCCAATTCCGATCCACGTTTCTGGGACTAGAAACGGAATGGGGGCAGCTGGGAGCTTGCTTTGGCATGTTTATTGATTTAACATACATAAACATTGCTTATTGACTTAACATACATATATATACAAACATTACAATGAGCAATCTATTTTTTAATGATTATCTTTCAAGTCAATAATAGTAAAGTGGTTTTTATATCCACTTGCTTTGTTATATAGCGGGGTGTCCTGGGCTTGGATAGAAAGGAAACCCGAAGACTTGCTTGTAAAAATATCTGGACATATTTTTATTACATAACATACATCATGTCGGCCGGATAGTGAAGAGTGGAAGAGAGAAGACAAAGAGAACCGCCAAGCTGTCCCCTCAGCAGGGACAGTGGTTTCGTGCCTTTCGGCTCCGCTGATGTTTATCTTCTTTGAGTGTCGAGGTTTCGGTCCGCTTCCCAGGCTTGGATGATTTCTTCTGCGTCTGCTTTATAGATCTCCCCAATGCATACGTGGTGTCTCACGGTGTCAATGACCAAACAACAATTTCCTGTTTACAACAATGATGCAATACATCCATCTCCCAAGGTGATCGAGGTCACTTACATTTCCGCCACAGGTGGCCGGATACGTAAATCATAACAGCTTAAAGGACGTCTTTGGTGGCCGTTAAGCTCAATGTCAAGTCACTAAACTTTTCACTTAAGGAGATTTTGGTTCACTTTGGAATTTTACCTTTGTAGCAGACTAGTGCATGTCCTTAAGCAAACTCTAACTACATTTGAAATGTAAGGTTAGTTTTACTTGTACTACTACTAATACCTAATCAGCAGGAGTCTAGGGTTTTCTAACCTAACGCATACTGTGTGCAAGAAATGTTGAAGTCTATTTTTAGTTCCATTTCCACATAGCAGTAAAGAACATTCCGAAGCAAGGTGTACAATATTCAAGAACGAACATGAAATGGATTAGATAAAATACTGGTTGCTTGGTAACAAGGATATATATATACTTAATATGCAGCAAAGTTATTAAGATAAGAACAAAAGGCTATACATTCTTTTTAGTTTCATCATTGATGTTTTTGTAACAAGAGAAATGTTAAATGATTTCTGAACATGCTTACAATTTAAATAGTCAGCCATAAACTGACATTGACACACGATAAGAAAAGAATTGACAAACAGGTTTTTCTCTTCCCTGTTGAGGCTTGTTACTCATTACAGAACTGCACTCGAATAATAAGCAGCAAAGTAAAGATTAAAAAAGAAAGAGAACTTACATGTTCTCTCTGCATGGATAGGTATAGACATATAAATCAAGCAAAAAAAACCTCTGCCATCATAGCAAAAGCATATCAAACTGAATTTAAAAGCATAATGACCTAGCTGACCTTTGAATTTTCTCAAAGAAAGGGGAACAAAGAATCAAAGGATAAAGGTCTCTGGCAAAAAATTATTTTGATTACCATATTGTCTCTATATATTGCGGGGTTTTTTTACCACCTATCTGTATTTATCGCATAGTAAAATATCTAAATTTTAAATCAATTGGAACCAAACACATGTTTTTTGAAACCAAAAACATGGTTTTTGTTTATAAAATGTAAACAAACAATCGGATCGCACATAACTCACTCCACCAAAGTCTTCATACCTCCTCAACCTTCATGCACAAAAATTAAAGAAGTTATTCAATTTTAAATTAGAGAAGTTATCCAATTTTAAATTACATATAAAATGTAAACAAACAATCGGTTTGGCCATAACTCACTATTTTTTAATTGTGGGAGTTTTCCCAACATTCTATATAAATTTCAGAAAAGATTGTCAAGACTTGAAAATGTTTTCCAATTGGAACCAAAAACATGGTTTTTGTTGATAAAACGTAAACAAACAATCGGATCGCCCATAACTCACTATACCAAAATCTTCATACCCCCACCCCCAACTTTCATACAAAATTTCATTGAAATATCTTATTCAATTTTAAATTATAGAAGTTACCACTTTTAAAACACTGACAACACCATTTTTTAATCATAAGCGAATCATAGTCTCCATTGTTTTCAAATGCCAGAGACAAAAAGTTATAAGCTATATTCATTATATTACGAATTATATAAGTTTAAATTTGTTCATATTTTAAAGTTGATTTTTGTTATAGCAATTTGAATTAAACATTTTTTATTAAACAAATGGGGAAAAAACTAAATAATTTACATGTGAATGTGAATGAAAATGAAAAAGTCAATGGTTATATTGGGTATAAAAATCTGTAAATTTTTTCCCCCAATTCTACAAATTCAGTTTTTAATAAATTTTTTCCCAAAAAGTGTTGGAAAATTTAAATCAATTGATAAGATAAGTCTCATCAAGTAGAAGCATTTGCTGTTCATCTTCTCCAAATGTAATGCCAGAAAACAGATGAAAGTATGGATTAGTGGAAGGGACAGAATCTTTCTTTGAAACTTCCAGAATTGTTTGTTTTTGTTATTGACATTAGAAGAACAAGACAGTATTAAACACAGGTGGCACTGACAGTGACAGCTTAATGGTCTAGTTCAATGATTTTGAAACTTTGAAAGCTCAATGACCCCTTCTATAAAGGAAATATTCTGGCGGACCCCTGTTTTTAGCATTTAGTTTTTAAACTAATTAATTAACTACAATAAAAAGCAATTCTTGACCTTTAAAAAACATATTTATTCTACATGGATTTCATTTATTTGAATCCTAATATATTGTACAGGTCTGCATACAATAATTATGTTTTTCGATAGCTGTGCGTATTGTTTCTCTGCCACAAGATTCTTAATGTCAGGTTCAGAGTGAACACTGCTGCGGACCTCCAAGCATTATTTTTCGGGCCCCCAGGGATCCACGGACTCCAGTTTCAAAACTATTGGTCTAGTTGTAAGAGATGGGCAACTGTGAAACAGCAGTTCGAAGATTTTTTTTCCATTTTCACGTCCATACCAACAAACCATCATTGTGCAGATACTATGTAAATATTTCATGAAATCTAACTGCCTCCAATTATAATTGTTAATGTAATATATAAACAGGCTTTGCAATGACCAGTGATCTTCTGTTGTAGTGGTAGTAGTAGAAAAAACACAGCATGTCTCACTGTCCTGTGGTTGATAGCCCTTGCTGTATTTTGTACATAGAATGGAGAATGAAAGAGAATTCAAACAAAGGACAAGGTTTCCTTATTTCAAATTGTCTGGCTACTTCCAATAGTAGAGGTTGCAGCGCCTTTTAAACTGGGTGCTTGCAAATGATTTACTGGCTGCATTTATATGTGCATTCCCTAGCCAAATCCACATCAGCACCTGAGAACATGTACTTAGTTGGTCATATGATTTGTTGGAGAAGTTGAACAATAGAAGTTGACATTCAAAAAGTCTTTATCATTTATGTTTGGAAAAAAAGGAAAGATTATAGAGAAATGTTGATTTACTCTGTCTAACCATGTCGGTCTTTTTGTCTGACATCTTTAATCAAAGTAATAGTAAAGATCAACAAAGTAGCAAAAAAAGCTGTGCTAAGATTTTGCCACTTTTAGTGGCTTTGATTTTACAGCTTTCATAGCTGATGATTATACTATTATTCTGCTTGTTTATGTGTACGACCATTACACTTTCTGATTATTATTCATTCTCCTCATATCTTACACCTTTCTCTTTTCTCTCACCACCCACCCTTGCAATGTAATGTACAAGGGTATCATAGAATGGGTAATTGAAAACAAATTTACGCTATTTTCCAGGTTCTAAAGGTTCACCAAAAGTTAAGTTAATGTTGAATATTTTTTATTTTCAGCAGGCTTACAAATTAATTTGTTTTTAACATATGTATTATATAAAATATTCCATAATGTTGGTATAAACAAT
Organism: Architeuthis dux; assembly: GCA_006491835.1. Taxonomy (NCBI): domain Eukaryota; kingdom Metazoa; phylum Mollusca; class Cephalopoda; order Oegopsida; family Architeuthidae; genus Architeuthis; species Architeuthis dux. The sequence goes on from VCCN01006563.1 coordinate 10,186,610, forward strand.
ATCGGAGCTACTCAAACATATATTCTCAATAGCCACATGGTTGGGGCAATTGAGAACATATTGATTCGGAGGCTCAGATCTTTTGAAAATATCATAAATAATTCAAACTAATAAATATTTGAGAACAATAATTAAACTACAACTAATATCTTCTTATCAAACAGGTTTTTTGCTGTTTACATATCTAAAAATGGCTACATTTTTACAGCAATCTCTCAGTTTTAGTTTCATGACCAAATCCTCTCCATTTGTTACACACACATCAGGATTAGTTGGTTGCTTAAAAACAATATTTACATTAGTGCCTCTTCTAGTTGGAACCTTGGTCTTCCTGTAATATGATATTATCCACTTCTGACTACTCTCCTTAGACACAATCCTACCTACATGTACAGCTCGTTGTTTGCCTACACGACTCTCAAACCTCACAAGTACATAGTTACCAGGATGTATATCCCTTACTGAGGTAACCACATCCTCATCTGATATGACCGGTTCCACATCATCTGCATCTAATGAGTCACTGTCACTGTTAGCTTCTGCAAAATTAAGGGATTTTGCACATATCTTTGGTCTTGTGTCACTACTTGACGAACTTGACTCTTCCAAGTCAGCAAGTGACACACACCTACCAGCTGCAACATTCACTTTCTTACTACGAGGTGCTCTCTTCATGAGACTAGTCTCTCTTTTATCTTGTAGGTATTTCAGAAGAGTTTGACTCAAAATAGTTGTTAATTAAATTGTAAGGTTATTCTCATTTTCCCCATCATACTGTTATCAATTGCCCCACCCTAAAAATACAGTCAGTAATAAAGTACTAGTTAACACACCCAAGGTTTTTAGTAACCCAAGCTATTGCTCTAAGTCTATGCTATCTGTGATTCAAATTATTTTAACTTACATAGATTAGTACCTAAAGGTTAGTGGCATACTCTAGACACTATAAACAGTAAATATACTGATTAATAAGTGCTCAGTGGATACCGTTCTCAATTGCCTCCCGATTTTCTCAATTGCCTCCCAATTTTCTCAAATGCCCCACATTTTCTCAATTACCCCATTCCATGGTAAGAATGGAAGAGGGTGCTTATGCCTGAATGGGAGCAAAAGGGATTTATCCTTCACTAACTGTCATTCATTCATTACACCTCCCTCACATTACTGAAGCCTAAAAATTAAGTTGTAGTAGTAGTAGACCACAGGGATATAGATAGAATGCAAAAGTAATCAATAATAATAATAACAGATTCATTAGTTTAATTTACTTTTGCTTGTTATTATAGTTAATATAGTTACATTCCATAGGTAATTAATTACTTTAACAAAATGATATACTTTAATTGCAGACATATATATGTTTGTTTTGTGGATGTAAGGGAATCCGGCAGAATGGTAGATTTGATTAGACAATATAGAAAAGAGAGATTGAGAAAAGCGTGTTATGTCTCAAACTTATTTATTATCATGAAGATAAATCTTCATGCATTTGTCGTTGTGAACGACATCATCAGAAGAGATTTAAACATAGCAGAGTCATGCAACGATCCATGCTGTGTAGTGGAAACACATCTAATTTCATTTCCACCAGAAATATATATGCTAGAGTAATGATGATATTTTAGTTGTCAACACTCGTGAAATTTCTTCAGTTCAGCTAGTATTTTATGAATATTAACGATAACAGAAGATAACTTGTCTTCAAACATTGAGTTTTGCAAAGCTCTCCAGTTCATTTCTCAGATATTGTTCAAAGTTTATCTGTTCTCAGGGCTGTCAGGACGAAATTCTTATTGGTGGGGCTGCGAGTGAAGCAGAAATCTTTTTTTAGACCACACCCTTTAAATCGCTGGAAAACACCCCTATTGTACAAGGTGCACTGTTTAATTGATGGATATATGATAATATTTAGATATCTAATTGATGAAGATAATTCTGAACAAAAGGCTGCTTAGGGAATTTTTGAAAATAGCTTCAAAATCTGCCAGAAATCAATGTATTTTTCAAGTCATCCACAGACTCAGGATAGGTCTATTATACACCTATGCACTAGCAAAACATAATTGAAGGGGATAATTGGTTTATTCATTCTTTCTGTAATCTTAAAGCTAGCTTTTTGTAGCATTTTTCGAAAAAATAAGGAACACATATTAGCTAATGATGGGGGGGGGGCCTCCGGTTCCGACGGCCCTGATTCTCTTGAAGAGCCGTATTCCTCACAAAACCAGTTGACTAATGGCTGTAGGATTTTCCTGTGGGGTATTTTTCTGAATTTATCATGTACACTCCAAGAATTTCATTTGATTGAACTATTCTAATTTTTCATTTTGTTTATTTGAATATAAGGGGTAAGATGAGAAATTGTGACCAGCAGAAAACCTTTGCCTTACGTCGTTCTCAAAGTATGGACATCATCAACGCAAATCATCAGAAAATACTAAAAAGTGAGTTGAAATTCCAACAAATATTGGATACACTCTTTTATTTACTCAAAGTAACATCTTTATTGTTTTCATTGCAGTAATTTGTCTTTTTTAAAAAAATATGTTAAATATTTGTTAGCTGCCACACTATGCAAATATAAGCAAGATATTGAAGGAGGAGTGTATTTTCTTCTTACTCTCTAGAGAACATTCCCAACCTTTTTGTTCCTCTGTTCACCTTGGGCATTCTGACACTTTTTCCATAAACCTCTAAAAATTAAGGATTCAAAATTGATTGAATTATATTGATTTTAATAAGTGCTCCATTTATTTTGTTAGTGAAAGGACTGGTAAATATCCTTTAACCCATAGAACCCAGACCCATTTCTACTTGAAGGAACATTATGTGGGATTATGGGTAGGCAAATTGACACACAGTAACGTGACTGCACCAGGATGTTCATTAGATGTGAATTAGTACACTTCATGAGTTAAAATCAAGGATAAAATATAATATTATATAAGAGACTGTGCAGATCAATTAAATCGTATGTAACACCATTGTCACAGTGGGTTCTTATCGGTTAAGGTCCTCTTCCAGCTTCATAAGATACTCAGTTTGATTCTTATTGATTGCACCACAAAATGGGGCCTTGTGCCAGACTAAGCTAGGCTTAGTAGATACATTAGGAAATTTAGAATAATGTTTCATATTTTTTTAAATTTGTGATGACTGAATGAACTCGTTTTTTTAGATGTGTCCAACACATCTCTATAAGACACTTTTCAGTCAGTCTGTCGGTTGGTTTCAATTACGTTAAATAACAGAAAGAGGAAGGAAGTGCATGTGACGTCATTAAGAGAACATTTATTTAATCAAATCTCAAAATAAAAAAATAGATGAGATATCAAGCGTTTGGTTTTACAGTGTTGCCAAGTATCACGTTTTATTAATAGTTAAAACTGTCTTCAAAAATGGCTAAAACCGTCTAAACTTTTCAATTTCCAGCTAACTTTATAGCTAAAAATGTTATATATACTCATTTAAAGTCCACTTATCAAATAAATAACTATACACTAAAAATCCAGTACAAATTATTGATACAAATTGTACACTTACTTTAATTTAAACATACTATTTTTTTTGATAGCCAGATTTTTGGGTGAACCATCCTCACATTCCTCTTCCTCCGCCTGCTACTACTACCACAACTAGTAATGCTACTACTACTTCGTTTAGAATCCCTTTGAAATCGGAAATCACAGATATGGATGTAAGGATGGTGGACGCATCGTTGAACTTATGGTTCTTGTTTTTTTTTAGACATGGATGCACGAGCTGCTGAAAGAAAAAGAATGAAGGAAGAAAGAGAAGCTCGAAAACAGCAAAAAGATGAAGAAAAATTGGTAAGATCATGAATCAAGGAGATCAGGGGTTTTCTTTTAGTTGTTACCAGGTTCCGTTCAGAACTACGGGGTGCTACCCGGGCCTCTCAACTGGGGCCTAGAATACACCTACTGCATCCCCTGCAGGCCACATGTTTTGGCACCAAAGTCACAAGACTCTAATTAAGGAAAAGTAACCTTTTACCAAAGTTGCAATACTGTATTTAAAAAAAGAAAAATATCCTTTTACCAAAGTTGCAAGTGGAATTTGAAACTGATTTCGGCATTAAATGACCCATCAAGGGTTGATATGCTGCTAAACAAATCAATCAATCAATCAATCAATCAATATGGGGTGCTACCCAAAAGTTTGGGGAAATTAAGGCATAAAATGGTGTCCTCAAAGAAAGAAAAAATTGATAGAAAATGAGGTTCTTTATTCCATGATGGAATGATTTCGAAAGATCTGTGAAATATCTGGCGAGACACGGGAAACGCTGGGTAACTTTACAGATGAACAGAGTGATCAATCTGTTCAAATTCCCTAAACTTTTGGAACATTTATTTTAGTGTGAAAAAAAAAAAGTATACAAAAGCACACACAATAACAATCATATTTACACAATAGCTAGGGCCTTATTTGCAATGGTATACTACTAATAAACATCAATTCTTTTTAAAATCAGTTTGTTTAAGATTTTAATTTCGGCTGCTTGTTTAAATGTTTTCTCCCCTAAATTTAGGCTTTTCTAAAAATCATTATTCTGTAATTTAAAAATGCTACTGCCAACCCATTCAAATGCGTAGCTAGAGGTTTTGGGACAAAGGGGGGACTTGGCTCCTTAAGGGGGCCCCTCCGACATTTAGTGAGATTTGTCAATCAGTAGAATTACAGTAGGTGAACTACTATAAAGCTTTAAGCATTAGCATTAGTGGTGGTGTAATAAACATTATAATTCTTCTTAAAATGATTTGCATCTGTTGATAGCACTGCATATTCCGGTAATATATTCCAAAGTCCAACCGCTCTATTGCTAAAAAAGTATTTTCTGATATTTAATCTACTTCTATTTACTTCTACCGTATGTGTGGCCTTGTATCCCCTTCTAGTAAAAAATGTTAAATAATTTTGGGTAGCACGTCGTATTTGAGTGAATGTTTTGCAAATAAATTCTATTTGTTCTAGTTTGAAACATCAAGTTTAGGGACAGCCCTAGCGTTCCTGGCACTCCAGATGAGCTGAACTGCTCTTAATCTTATTTATTCATTTTTGTTTTACAGTGAGAAAAATAAATACTGTATATAATAAATATCAATAATTTAAATTATAATGCATTAATTAAATGAGATTGTTGTCGGTCATGAAAAATTCTGTAGTTTCATCACTACAGAAAGTATTTAACTATCAGATATTCCTGAAAAATCTGACTTCACATCAGGGAATTTTCTTATTTTGACTGTTATTATACTGTTTAATTTATTCATTTTCCCATTTTTCCATTTGTATTTTTATTTTCATATCCAATGAAAATGAAATATCCACATAAAATTTACTTCTAGGCTCTTCTGAGGGCAGCAGAGGAGGAACATCTGAAACAAGAAGAAGAGGAAAGAAAAGCCAAATTAAAAGCACGTCAGGAACAAAAACGTTTGGAACAACAGGTACAATCATAAATCAATAGTTATTATTATTGGATGAAGTATTGTAACACACCACTTTTTATTAAATTTGACTAGTTTTTAGATGAGAAGGTAAATACTAGTCAAATTTAATAAAAAGTGATGCGTTACAATACTTATTATTGCTTCTTTAATAGGTTTTATGCATAGAAAGGTAATATATACACTATGTAATGAGACAAACGTTTGACTGATGCTAGATATGCACCATACGTAACTGTTCTGACTTACGAACAGACCCAGGAACAGAACTCGTTCTAAACCAGGGGACTTCCTGTACAAAATTCGATCACATGAATTAAAAGTACACACCCTCATTGCCAGAGAGAGACTAGTCTACGCCTAGCCGTTTTACCAAATCGGCCACAAAAACTTCATGGATTAGCAGAAGCTGATTTACACTTATAAACTCACTCCCTACAAACGACTCTCTGCAACATATTTATGTTGTTTTACATATGAGACCTAGTCTTTTTTTATTAATCAATCTTTATTATTATTGGATGAAGTATTGTAACATACCACTTTTTATTAAATTTGACTAGTTTTTACCTTCATCCTAATTTTAGTTGTTTTTATACAACTTATTAATCCGGGCCACTGCTTCCATAGCAACAAATAACAGCACAATCGGAAATAAGGAGTAAGCCTTAGGTGAGAATCAAACTCACACCCTCATTACCAAAGGGAGTCTATGCCTAGCCGCTTTTACCAATCGGCCACAAAGATTTCATGGATTAGCAGAAGCTGATTTACACTTATAAGCTCACTCCCTACAACCGACTCTCTGTGCCATATTTAAGTTGTTTTACATATGAGACCTAGTAGTCTTTTTTTATAAATCAATCTTTATTATTATTGGATGAAGTATTGTAACATACCACTTTTTATTAAATTTGACTAGTTTTTACCTTCATCCTAATTTTAGTTGTTTTTATACAACTTATTAATTCGGACCACTGTTTCTATAGCAACAAATAACAGCGCAATCGGAAATAAACAGTTGCCAGAGCGAGACTAGTTTAAGCCTAGCTGCTTTTACCAATGGTGAAAACTAGTCAAATTTAATAAAAAGTGGTGAGGTACAATCATGTTTGGCTTTTATGTCCTCTGATATTTACTATCACAATCTTTAATAAGTTAAAAGGGTTTCATAGACTGATTTTCTCATTGTATTTTTGGGTGCCTTAAACAAAAAAATGCATAGCTCAAACAAAATTTATTTTTCTGTCGATGTTTTATAACTCTTCATATTTTTTTAATAATAAGGCAATCGAAAATTACATATGAAAATAATATCACAAAATTGGGCTCGTCCGGGATTTGAACCCGGGACCTCTCGCACCCAAAGCGAGAATCATACCCCTAGACCAACGAGCCAGCTGACACATGATGCCATATAATTTCACATTATGCTTAATATCAAGTAGGTCAGTTTGTGCTGTAGGCTGATTGACCGTTATTTTGATAGCCCAGCTTGAAAAATGAAACTTCCTTTCTAGTCATGTTGTGATGTCTAAAACCTGTATGTGACGTTAAGTGGAAAAAATTATCGTTTAACAGCAGAGCAACAATAGTAGAAATGTCGAACCATAATGAAATTTGCTGTTTCTTGAGCAGTTGATTGTCCCTCAACAATGTTAAAATCTCATTTTTAACATTTTGGGTTAAGATGTTGAAAATGGTTTAAACAGCCATAACATGTACATCTGAAGATATACACCAATACATAAGACGGAACTATGTTCATAAAAATGTTAATTTTAAAATTTTGAGTTTTTTTTTAAATTTTGAATATATAACGTCTAGAACAGCTGAAATGGAAAATATTTTTCAATATTTTTCATTTTCATAGCTTATTGTCATTTTTGACATTTGACTGAAAAATATGACAAATTTCAAATTAAATTTACTGAATACCATCTTAGTCGTCCAGACCTTAGGCCTTTAATAGAAGATATAGTTTGATTTGAAATATTTAATCACTAGCATTGTACCCATCAAAAATGAAGGGATCATTTACATATAGATAAATTATACAAATATATATTTAGTATAAAATTTGTATGTCAAGAATTGGCGAGAATGTTTAAAAAATTGAACAAATCGTTCAAAATGATCAACAACTCAGCATGAAAATGATTGCAGAACTGGTCTCCATCGATAAAGAGAGAGTTCGCGCATGCGCACTGTGGGGTTCAACTTACATAAGCCCAGTCTCATTATTAGCCACACTTCGTGCCTCGTGTATGATTTACTAAGACTGACCTACTTGGATTTTCCAGAAAACCATATTTTACCATCAAGATTTTAAAAGAAATTAATGTTTCACATCCTTTAAACAAAACAAAGTAGCTTTTAGTTATGCAAGAATAATTAAAAGAAATCAAAATACAAAAATTTGGAAGGTAATATTAGAAACTGCCAACCAAAACTATCAACATAGGTTTCTTCAGTGTTTAAGTTGGTCTGGCTGGCAATGTATGTATGTTTCATGCCTACAGGCTAACAAATTTTGTTGGGAAGTGATCAGTAAAATTATCACTGAATTTTCAAAAAACAAGTGTGAATGCTGTCGGACAGAATTTTCAGCCTAAAGGGCTGAAAATTTAAACATTTACTCCCTATTATGTCTAGAAAAAACGTTTTTTTTGTTTTTTGACCCCCCCCCCCCCCCCCCCAAATAGGCTTTTAGCGGGTGGTTCAATTTGCAATATAGGTTTATACTAAATTGATCCCTTAGTTTGTGTCTGACAGCATTCACAGGATTTTTGTAAAATTCACTTCTATGCTTTAGGTGTGCATAAACTTGCAACGGAGGTCAAAATCCTATAGGAAAGTATAGGTCCGGATAAATACCCAAGCTTCGCTTCGATCACTTGGATAAATAATAAAACAGGTCTAGTTAGTCACTCAACAGAAACCATCACATGCCCAACATCTTTTGGCACCATGCCATGTTGAGGGTGATCAATTCCTGGGCAGACCCATGCGCACATTTGGGCAGCCCCATGTGCCTCCACCCCCCAAAAAAAACCTTAAGGAAAGCACAACAAATTACTTTAACTGATTGAATTTTGACAAACATGGAAGTTAACGGAATGAACAAGAGGAAGTAACCGAATACTTTGAAGCCCCACTTCCGTACAGTAGATGGAAAGTAACGGTTCTGTTTAACATTACAGTTATGTTGTAAATAGAGTCCCTTGCTAAAACCTTAGAAAATTGATTTTTCTAAAATCTGACCAATTCCTGGAGGGTTCTAGGGTCTAATCCAACTACAATTGAAGAAATCTCTCTCAGTATGTATGCACTGTGATTTCTTGACACTTGGCCATTGTACGTAGTTGACATTCACTAGATATATTATTCAGCACACAATGCAGTGCAATGTCAAATTTGATGTATTTTGGATCAGTGGTTCTGGAGATATCTAATAAAAATCTAAATTGGCAACACTGAAAAGAAGTAACTAAAATACTTCGAAGTCATAGTTTTGTATGACGGACAGAAAATTATTTTACATGATAATTATTGCAGGCTGTTCTACACACCAGGTAGTCCAGGTTCCTTCCAAACATGCATCTCTGGAATGGGCACTTCCCTAGTGTATTAAAAGCACCAAAAATTACTGGCGAAAAATGTTTTTTTCTATTTTTCTCATCAAGGTTAATTAAAATGAATCTTAACCATGAAGTTTTAATATAGTAATTTAGGTGATTGTTTTGTGTATTATTTTGCATTCTTTTGTTTTGTATACTCATAACTTTTCACCATTGTAGAAATTGACTACGGATGCACAAATGGGCAAAGATATTTTAGAGTCTGTAAAAAGCAACAGACAGTAAAAGCTCTGTAGGGAAGGTGGTATGATTATAAATTGTAAAGTTTTACACCCTCGCTCACTCGAT
>VCCN01006563.1:10292618-10306612 GCA_006491835.1 Architeuthis dux
CGGGTGCTTATGTTTGTATGAATGTGTATATTTGTATTTTAAGAATTGTCATTAGTTTAATGGAAAGTTCTTTGAATTTTTCAGGCGAGTTTCTCGGAATCAAAGGCGGCACAATTTCCTCATTTGTCTGCGAGAAAAATGATCTCAATAGAATCAGTAAGTAAACAAATAGAAATGTTGAGAATAATATTTGTTTTTCTATTTTGAAATGTCCTGAATTCATTTTTTGTTTTGTCTCATTTTTGTCTTAGTTTCCAACGGTGAAACACATTGTCGGTTCAAAATGGCCGCTTTTAACAGTTGATGAGAATTTATCAATGTTATCAAAATTCATCAAAATTTATTTCTAATTTTAATTCAATTATGATTATAAAGAGTAAGCACACGGTGAGAATCTAGCTGGCTACAGGGTGTGAGTTCCATTCTCACCGTGGGCTTACTCTTCATTTCCGATTGAGCTGTTTACTCGTTGCCGTAGAATGACGTGCCGAGTCAAAGTTATGATAAAAATCAACTAAGAATTAAGATGAAGGTAAAAACTAGTCAAAATTAATAATAAAAATATTGTCATCAAAAATCTATTTTAAAAAAAGGGGATGATTGGGTAGGTCCGACAAAAAAAGGGTTATCTGCAGTGGTGTAGTGCTAAGAAAAGATGTGATGTGATGTGATGTGATGTAGCGAGCGTGGCCGTTCAGTGAGTAAAGCAAGTCTCTACAGCTTGGTGGTTCGTGGGTAGTGGGTTGCGTGGGCAGGGGTGCATTTTAAGGGTACCTTGATTAAATATATATCGCTACAATGCACTGTTTCGACTGATTTGTGGGTACAAACATATACACAGAACGGGGATTTTATTAGTATATAGATAGTGAAGGAACACCGTCCCTCCTACCAAACAAACTAAGGGAACGCCGTTCCCTGTCTTATAAAAAAAAATATTTGTGGACTAATTTTATTTTGTTTTAAACATTGAACGAAACAAAGAATAATCGTGTATCGATATTTACAACAATTAGCTCAGTACGGCAAATGGGAGTGGGTAATGGAGAGAAGGAAGATTGTGTTACGCCAATCTTCCAAGTAGGAGATCTCAGCTTTTTGCATAGGTTCGAACATGGACTTTTGGTAAATACGTTACTAATTCAATCACGAAGCTGGCCAGAATAACTGTGTATCTGTGTATCTATTAGTTCGAGCCTGTTTTCTCATTACAGAGTGAGCCGCTTATAATAATCATCACAGTTATTGTTATCAAAATCAGTTGGTCCCAAAACATTTTATTCAAAGTGATCACAATAAGCGGCTTCCTCTATATTTCCTTTTCTTAATGTTATCAGCCGGTTATTGCTATCGAAATGACCCTGTCCAAAAATATTCGCAATGGACTACAACACTTTCGTCTAAATCGCTTTAGCAAATATCAGTTTTGTCTAAATCACTTTGGTCTAAAATGACTTTTGTCCCAACATTATCTCCAAAATTTCATCCTTGGTCAAAGAAGAATTGATGAAATTTTGGGGTGGATCCAAGGATTCTTTTTCGATTGAGAGGGAATCAATTCAAGGATCCGTCAAAAGATTTAATAAAAAAATATCTCTCAATCGAAAAAAATCCCTGGATCCACCCCAAACTATTCATCAATTCTTCCTTAGCTCATGGCCAACCATTCGACAAAACGTCATTGAAATTCATTGAGAACTTTTAGAGATATTGTGGGTACTTTAGACCAAAGTGATTTTAGACCAAAGTGATTTTAGACAAAAGTGATTTAGACAAAAGTACTGTAACCCATCACAATAAGCAGCTTCTTCTGTATTTATCTTATGTATTGTCACGTTATATAATGTTTTCGCTTGCTCTTTTGCAGATGATTTCAAACGCCATGCAACGCTCCGATCTCTCGCAATTGAAATATCTAGCATGATGGGAAATCGGATGGAGTGCGCAATCCACTGCAGTGATATTCTACAGTGTGATATCTTTACTTATGCGTCAAATGCATGTCTGTTCTATAGCAAGGACAGCCTTTTAGGAAGTAAACTATCGTGTGATCAATTGCAATGCTATGTGAAGAGATGATCGGGTTCAATGAACGACATAGCGTGTTCGATGGCATATAAGACCTCATTATTCTGGCAAGGAATATTAAGAAAGAAAAACTCGCACTTCCCTCTCCTTTATCGCCCAGTTGTGAAACTCCTCATCAAGTTCTGGCCAATGTAGGACTGGGTTGCCATTTGGTATTTTTCAAGATCAAAATTGAGCATATTTGGTACAGGACAAAGCTATTTGGTTCCACAAATGAATATGTGGTACTGAAGGAAAATGTACAAAAGATAACAAACAATCCCTTAGACACGAATGATATGATACGGCATAAATATACATGAACAATAGATAAAAACATATGTATATTAATCCATTTCTCCTGCAAGCTGATGGTGGATTTTAAGTTATTTGATTATTTTGATACTGAATCTACTTAATTTGGTCCCAAGACCAGACAAATTTGGTCTTGTGCAGCAAAGGTCATCTGGCAATCCTGGTGTGGGCCTGGACAACGATGGTTACGTTTACGTTTGAGCCATTCTTTTGGTGGGGGGGGAGGACTCATATGCCATCAAATACGGTAATTACCTCATATTTCTGTCTCGCTGCTCATTTAACCCTTTTAGTCCTGATTTTTTAAACTTTTAAATATATGTGAATGTCATATAAAGACAACTAACATTGAATCATAAAGAATCATTTAAGTAAACAGTACTTTTTTCTGAAAACTGAAAATTTGACTTACAAGTACCGCAAGGGACAATCAGCTCTCGAATGAATCGACAAAACGTGTGGTCCTTAAAAGTACATAAAGAATTAAGTTATTGCCTTGGAAGAACTTTATGCTCATTCCCTTTTCGCTTTTAGTTCTTAAAAAATCGCATCAAAATAAAAGACATTTTTTGTGTCAGTTTATTTTTTACGTTCGCGGCAATTTTCTTTTAATGGTTTATTTTCTTTTAATGGTTTATTTTTTTTAATGGTTCATTTTTTTACGTTCGTGGTAATTTTCTCTTAATGGTTTATTTGAGAGAAAAAAACACAGAAGCTAATAAATAGATAATTCAATGGAATATTTTTCGTTCTTTTTTGTTATTTACTAAGCTTAGCTTAGTACGGCACAAGGCCAAATTGGGGAAGGAGGATTGTGGTAGGAAGATTATGTAGCGAATTTACAAACAAATATAACAAACAATCCTTTAGACACGAATGATATGATACAACATAAATATACATGAAGCTACTTAATTTGGTCCCATGACCATACAAATTTGGTCTGGTGATGGATTTTAAGTTATTTGATCATTTTGGTACTTAAGCTACTTAATTTGGTCCCATGACCATACACATTTGGTCTGGTGATGGATTTTAAGTTATTTGATCATTTTGGTACTTAAGCTACTTAATTTGGTCCCAAGGCCAAATTGGAGAGGGGGGATTGTGGAGGAAGATTATGTAGCAAGCTGAGAAGTCTTCTTAATATCTTAGCGGGCAGTATAATTTTGGTGTAAACTATACCAAGAGAGGCATCATTCTTGTTATTCTAGACATTTTAAAGAACCAATTCTATTTCACAAGGCTAAATTGAGGAAATAGGAGTAGAAAGATTGTATTCCAAGTAAAAAAGACCAGCTTGCCTTAAAAATCAGCATTCGAAATCATAGCTTTTACCAAAACCTGAACATGACCACTGGCGCCAATGGGAAATACGAAAGTAAACGAACAAACAGGCCATTTTCGTTTAGTTTTGTCTGTTCTTCTACCTTCTTTCTTTCTATCTTTCTTTGTCTCTGTTTGTTTATATCTTTGTTTTTGTCCCATCAACTCATTAGAAAGAAGAAGAAGACTGAAATAAGCACAAAAGATTCGGTTAATGAAAACGGTATACTTCTACAGGCAGAAAGGCAACAATAAGCAACGCATTGTGGGGCGCAAAGAGCATGGGGTAACACATACAACGCCCTGGTCAACCACTATATTCCCAGTCTGTCTCCGACCGTCTTGCCTCTGGATTCAGGCAGACATACTTGGTAGGCTTTTATATCGGTATCTTTGTCAACCACTGCTTGCTTATATATCGTATTTCCCGGCTGATAAGAGGCATTTTTTCCGAAGAGAATGCCCTAAAAATCACCCTGCGTCTTAGCACTCGAAGCTCAATATATTTTATCCTCAAATATATTTCCGAAAAATACCTAGCTAATTATTAAGTGTTACCACTTGTAGCATCTTATCAGCCGGGAAATACAGTTACTCATTACCTATACATACAGGTTTCCCACGCTATCCGAGAGTAGAGCATTCCTATAAAAAAACCTTTAAGCCGAAATGGCGTAAAGCGAAGAAGCAATTACTACCGATTTGTATGGGAATAATCTTTGAGCGTTCCAAGTCCCCAAAATGGTGATGATGGTATGTTAGGTTGAACCTTCGGAGGTTTTGGTGGTGGGAGGTACAGGAGACTTATGTGTGTGAGTGTGAGTGTGTGTGTGAGAGTGAGATCCTACATCTAAATATAAAAACCACCATGTATGTATCTATATCTAAATATTCTTATGATTTTTTTTCTCTAATATGTTCTTCATTGACAAACTCTGCCTTGCTCTTTTGTAACCACTCTTTCCTACAATGTGACTTTGAAGAAAATTCGGACAAATATTTTCTAATTGAACAAATGAAAGACTAAGGGTAATGCTCCTAGATCAGAATACTGCACGAGCATCACCTCTTCCAAAATAAAATTTTTAAAAAAAACGCTATTTTCATCGAAGGGGTCGCATCCCTACCAATTTGTAATCTGATACATGTCATTGTGGGTGTCAATAAAAACAAGAACTTCGAAGTCGGAATTCTCATTCAACCACTGAAAAGCACGAGAATCCCATTTTATTTTCTACGCTATTTCTAAGGTGCGGTTGTCCGATTGGTTTACGGCACGGAGAATCAACTCAACGGCCGAGTTCAAACTTCAGCTGAAACTGTTTGTTTTCACTTCGCACTAATGTCTCTCCCTATGAGTAAAATAGCACAGTGAGAAGCGAGTGATGCCACTTCGGGTGCTTGTAGTCTCTTAGTCTATTTCACATATCGAGTAAGGGTCCAAGCAAGGATGATTGAAGCCGTAGCTTAGTAAGGGCATTACTTATGACTTACTATTTCGTAGCTCAGGATAAATGAATCCTAGGCAGACGTCCATTTTATTATAGAGAATTTAGACAATTTGGGTGCCTTGCCGTAGAGTCGTGGTTAGCATACTAGTCTTGTAGATGTAGTGAGTTCAATCCTTACTAGTCACTCAACATTTGTGGCTTTAAAAAAAATTGACTACTTTTAAGCCTCATCTTAATTTCTAGTTGTTTTTATCACAGCCCCTGTAGCAGAATGGTCATAGCAGCCGGGCCGAAACCGGTCTTCTCTCTGATCTTGAACCCAACTAAAAAGATATACAAGATTGATCGTTAGGGAGAAAGGTTGAACTTTTTTATTCTCCAAGATCCCATGAGGGATTCTCACCTGAGGCTTACTCTTTATTTCGTTGTTTGCCCGAGTTGTGATAAACGACTAAAAATTAAGATCAAGGTGAAAAGTAGTCAAAATTAATAACATATTGGGTTACAATACTTCATCAAATAATAGGAAAAAATAATAAAACTTGTGGCTTTATTCTATACTGCGCTACCATTACCCTGGTGCAGTGGTTAGCAAACTCGTTTTTCAAACCAGTTCGCTAGTGTAGTGAATTCGAATTCGAACCTCACTGAATGCCCAACTACCGTGGCCTTGTGCCAGAAATGCTTAGTAAATATCTATACATATTTTAGGGTGCTTTGCCGTGGAGCAATTATTAACAAGCTAGTCTTGCATACTATTACTACTGGCGTGAGTTCGAGGGTGTTTTTCGTTAGTACTCACTAAAAGCTAACGTTCATAATTTTAAAGTACGGAAGCCTAAAATTTAAAAAAAAGATTGTTGCATTTTGTTTTTCTCGCCTTGGACTTTTTCGTTAGTTCACACCACGAAAATGAAAACCCTAACCCCAAATCCAATATTACCCCATAACCTTAGGGGAGAACTAACGAAATAAACTTAACATGTCAATTCCCACTGATTATGAACATTTTTGGTCTGGTGGCGACTAACTTATCTCTATAATGCCAATCTTTTCTTATTTCAAATTTTGATAGCATTAACCCCTTCTTCGAGAAAAGCTGCAAAAATCTGATAACATGAATGATCTGGAACACAACTAAAAAGACAAGACAAAACTCATGAATATTGCGTCATCATTAGAAGATGAATGAAATTCTATCTTACTACGAAAATTATTTATGGAGTAGTTGTGATCTTGAGTCTTCGTAATTTTAAATCCAAATAGAAAGGCGTTCGAAAGATGATTCATATAACTTTCAAGATGGCGCTGGCATTCACTAAAAATCGTTGAACGATGCATAATCACGGGTCGGCGTTCGCATATTTAAATTTTATAATACGACCGTTGAATTAAAAAAAAAATGTTTTAACGGACAACTCTGTCTGTTTCCGCTGTCATTATGGAGAACGTTTTTCATGATCAAATTGCTGTTAAAATTTGTCCCCAAACTAACACTATGAATTGAATTAGTAGAAAATGCATCAATCTTTTTTTTTCCTTTTTAGGCTTCAATACTTTAAAATTATAGAGGTTAGCTTTTGGTAATGATTAACGAAAAAGCGCCGTCTTCGCCGTACAACGCAAAGGTTTGTAAATATCGAGAACTGGGGTAATTTACATACACACACACACACACACACACGCACATACTTACACACACTCATTTAATAATGCAGTCAGGAACAATGAAGGTTAAGGTTTTATAATTTTTTATTGGTATAAAGAATAATATGAGAATACAAAAGTTAAAAAAATGAAGTCGAAGAAATACTCTGAGGTCATGCAAGTTTGGAACCACTTTCGCGGAAAGTTCTGAAGAATTATCGGTTCAATCCTGCCGCAGGGTTTCATGGGGGAAGATGAAAGTTAGACACGAATCACTAAAGAAAAACAAAATAAAAAAAATCGATCTTTCATTCGTCTAATAAAAGAAATAAAAATAAGCCCAGTTCTTATTTGATATAATTATTTCAAGATGGACGATAGAGGAAGAAGGACATTTGGACATGGGTAATATCACCCATACTACTACATCAACTAGAGAAGGCATAAAGGTTTCTACTTCGAGATATTCTTAATGTATTCGTTAGGGTTTTAATAAAAAAGCTAAGGGGGACTTTAGTTTTACCAAAGTTTTACAGGGTCGCATTTTCACGAATAAATTAGAAAAGAAATTATACAAATACCACGTACTTCACTTTCTGACGGAGCGCTGTCGGCTGCAGAGTGTGTTTTTTAAAAATCTGCTAGAATCTTTATTCTAGAAGCGTTCTGATTTCTTTTTCGCACAACGGAATATCCGAATAAAATGACGTCACATAACAGAGATCTTGAGAGAAGACAAAGGAGTATATATATCCCCTTTTTCTTTTTTTAAATGGATATACATTTAAGTGGATTAGATTAATGGAGAAAAAAAAACTCGATATAGTTGCATGAACTAGCCTCATTACTAAGCTCATTAAAATGCTTAATTTCAGTGGTGTAGCGTCGTGGGAATGCGTGTGAACGGCATTCCCTCAATATCTATATTACACTAAAATTCTCTATTTGAACAATTCACTGATAAGAAAAATCAGCCAGTATATGTCCAAATAATCATCCCATATGGCCTCAAAACGTTTTTAAAATTGGTTAAATTGCAAACATTTTCACGGAGGGGGGGTAGGGTAAAGCTTAAAGCGTTCCCTTATTTCTTTTTTCAGCACTACACCACAGCTTACGAGCCAACGAGTTTCCACTGAAATGAATAAGTCAAAAGTAAGCCTGTCTCGCGAGGATACAAATAGACAGAGGAGAAAATGGCTGATGAATGGTTAGGACCCGAGTTAGTTCCAAATATAAGCTATTCAATGAGCTACACTGCTGGTTTTAAAAAATAGTACAGTTGTACCTCTTAACCGGCAACCTTGGGATCTGGACATTGCCGTACTATAGAAAATGCCGGAAAACTGAAAAAATGTTATTCATACTGTTACGTCATAATTTTTAGCCGTTTATCGATTTTTAACGATCTTTCTAATATTGTGGAAAATGAAACGATATATTTTAAATATAATTTATATAATATAAATTATATTATAATAAATGAATAGTATTGTTTGCTTATGCTTTTTAATTGGTTGTATTTAAAATAATTTATACGATTGAGAAAAAGATAAATACATATATAATTTTATGCTAAAATAAACATCGAAAGAAGACGAATTTAGAGTTCTTCGATTCGGTTTCAAACTGCACTTTGGTCTTTACACAATCGGTTTAACGATTCAGTTTATAAACCGCTAAATTACGGTTCAAACCGCGGTTAGAAACCGAATCGAAGAACCACAAACTAATGGTGGACCATGGGAGTTGCCGGATCACAGAGCACCGGATTAGAGAGGTACAACCAGTATCACGATCGATTTAACTCGAATATCAGTCTTTACACATATGGAACTGTTATAATGTATTACCGTATATTTCGGTGGATAAGACGACACTTGAAGCATCCAAAAACACCCTTAAAAATGGGGTCGTCTTATAGGCCAGATACAAAAACAGTGACTAAACAGGTAGCTAAAACCTTGAAATTCAGACTGAAATTGGGGTCTCGTTTTATCTGAAGGTCGCCTTATCCACCGAAACATACGGTAACTGTAATAACATTTGTAAGATATAAATTCTTTCCGGTCATCTTGACAACAGAAAGATAACAGAAATGAATCCAAGATTTAAAAACAAAATGATAGTATTAAAAGAGTCGGTGCATTGAATTGTTATATATTATGTACTTTTACGGTGCCATAGATAGATTATACTCTTAGAGTAGTGAACTCTGACGTTAGTTATAGACAAATATATAAGTATATAAAAAATAGTGGCATGGTTGCCTTGTCTAAAAGCCAGCACATTTTTAAAATGTCTGACTATGCGATAGGTAAAGAAGGAAAGAAATTAGAAGAATTTATTCGTTATGAATTATTTAAATCCCAAACTGTAGATTTCTTCAGGGAATTAAACAGCCAGATTAAATCCTTTTGTCCATTCCAAGACATCAGAATCCTGGGTGCTCCCACTGCTTCCACTTTTGGGTCTGGGAGAAGAATTGGCGTAAATGCTAGGTTTATCGCTGATGAGTGTACTTCTCGGTGATCGACTACTGTCCTTTTGAACCAAAGCATAGTCGTCTCCATTGACATAGAAGTGAGGAACATCTTTAAATACATCGTCGTCTGCTACTTTGCCTTCTTGATTTTCTACAGGCTTTGAGACGTCAGCATCAAGGCGACTCCTGCCAGTGAAAGAGTTATCGTTCTTGGTCATAAGTCCCGAGTCGACTGATTTGCTGCTCTCGTTGAGGAGATTGGAATAATCATCGGTGTTTTTGAGGCAGTGAAATACGCTATCATCCTTGCTTGAAACCGTGTCTGCTGTTTTGCTCGATCCGTTCTCAGAAGGAGCCAGGGAGTTTTTCTTTTTAATAGGCTTAGATATGAGGCTTTTCTTTGATGTAGAATCTCCGCCTTGACTGTCTTCACTCTGTTGTGATCTCGTTCCCAGAGTTGCATTGTCACCTTCGGGAGGGAGTGTCTTGAGGTACTGGAACGATACCAAATTTTCGTTTGTTGTCCCCCCGGGGCCGCTGTTATGACGTTCATCTCTCTCTTCACCGTCTGCGAGGGACCGGCGACGTCTACAAAAGGCGAAGTGTAGGTATGAGACAGGTTCACAACTGACCAGCGTTGCTAGGAGGAGGCGGTTTCGTGGTGGTCCCACAAGCAATCGTATTGGAAGGATTTCTGTAAAGATATAGCATTCTCTCAAACACGGGAGGAAACCAAAGCTCTTCAATTGTATCAATGCTTTGTTTCCAAAGCGATTTCTTTACTTTTCTTGTTTGCTATGTTCTTTCTCTATTATTTATATATTTTCCCGATTTTTTAGGAACTCCAATCCGAAATTCCTCCTCCATTTGTTGTTATAATAAATATAATTGTTGCCTGGCCACGCATGGCCTCATTAAAATATGCAACATGTTACAGAAACTATAAAACTATACCAACTAGAAAACACTCAGAAGCCTACGCACGTCACTAAAAGAATTAACAATCAGGTTACAGATCCCAGACTCTACCGTGGCAAAAGCTGTTATAATTATTCATCAGGGACATCCCTCTGAACTTTGATTCATTTCAACACTTGATTATTTCCCTTAGACTGAGTAACTTTGTCATTACTGTGTTATTACATCCGAAAAGCCAAAACATTGTCCTATCTCGCAACGTTAACAAAATTGAAAAGATTTCTGGACCCGCCCCCAAATTTTAATCAATTCTTGCTTGGCCCATAGCCCACCCTTCCACAAAAAAGATTCATTGAAATTCATTGAAAACTTTTAGAGATATTGTGTGGATAAACAAATAAACAAACAAACAAACAAAGAGACAGACAAACATGGTTGAATACAGAACCTCTGTACAACTTCGTTGACAGGTAATAACGTCGATTGGTGCTTAAATTTCTATGCGCTAAACATAAAGTTCTTAGTAGGATTTGAAGTTCTTAGTTGGATTTGAAATTCTTAGTAGGATTTGAAATTCTTAGTTGGATTTGAAATTCTTGGTAAGATTTGAAGTTCTTAGAAGGATTTGAAGTTCTTAGTTGGATTTGAAATTCTTAGTAGGATTTGAAGTTCTTAGTTGGATTTGAAATTCTTGGTAAGATTTGAAGTTCTTAGTAGAATTTGAAGTTCTTAGTAGGATTTGAAATTCTTAGTAGGATTTGAAGTTCTTAGTTGGATTTGAAATTCTTAGAAGGATTTGAAGTTCTTAGTAGGCTTTGAACACTAAGACAGCAAGATTCAGCCAGTACCATTAACTTTTGTAAAGTTATTAATTTAACACTCAATTGGACTGTGGTATCTATATTATACATATACGACGCATAATACTAAGCTATTTCGAAATTAGTCCTAGACGTTATACAAAGATCAAAACGAAAAAGAAGTATTACTATTACTGAAATGTTACAAATAATCTGGCTGTATAGCAAATGAAAATAAAACAATTACTTTACTATGTAAATAATATTTCTAATATTTATGCGT
Source organism: Architeuthis dux (assembly GCA_006491835.1). Lineage (NCBI taxonomy): Eukaryota > Metazoa > Mollusca > Cephalopoda > Oegopsida > Architeuthidae > Architeuthis > Architeuthis dux. Next base: position 10,303,911 of record VCCN01006563.1, read on the forward strand.
ATTTTCTAAAATCTAGGGTCCCCTTTATAACCGGCCCTGGATTCATCTATTTCTTCACAGTATTCACACTGTGTTGGGCCTAAACCTCCAGACAATCTAACTGCAGTTGAAGAAATATCTGTCTGCGTGCGTGCGTCTATGCACTGCGATTACTCGACAACTGCCCTTGTACGAAGTTGACATTCGCCAGATATATTAGTCAGCACAAAAGACAGCGTCTATTTTGAAGTTTTGGGGGTCAGCGGTTCTAGAGAAATCTAATAAAAATAAATTATGGATATTTTATTTAAAATTATAGATCTAAATTTATAGCTAACATATCAAAATTGGTAATAGATCTAGATTTAGATCTAAAATATCTAAATTGGCAATAGATCTAGATTTAGATCTAAAATATCTAAATTGGCAATAGGTCTAGATTTAGATCTAAAATATCTAAATTGGCAATAGATCTAGATATAGATATACAATATCTAAATTTGCATTACTGAAGAGAAGTAACCGACATATTTCGAAGCCGTGGTTTCGTACGACGGAAGGAAAATTATTTCACATGACTATTATGGAAGGCTGCTCCACACACCATACAATCCGACCCCTCCCAAACATGCACCTTTGGAACGGGCACTTACCTAGTCTTATTAACGATAAATTCTCCATCAAGCAACCACATTATGGAAATCAAGTAAAATGCGAAGATGTTAATGTTTTTCTTTGTTAAATGGCGAAAAGCGAAAATAGAGTTCAGGGTTTGTTTTGTACGAGCCGTTATAGAGGCAGTGCGTTCCCTATTCCTCTCTCTTCTACACCCCAGTCTACTGTACTTCATAACACCTCGGCCTCCGACGACTCAGTCTAACATACCATCATCACCATTTTTTGCGGTCTAGGAACGCTCAAACATTTTCCCCATATAAATTAATAGTGATTGCTTCTTTGCTTTACGTCATTTCGGCTTACGAAAGATTAATCGGAACACTCTATTTTCGGATAGCGGGGGAAAACTGAACTCAGTTTCCCATCCATATCAGCAGCGCATTGGATGAATTGTAATATGTATATGTGTGTGTGTGTTTGGGGAGGGGGTTATATATGTATAGCGACTTTATATTCTTCAACATTACATATATATGCGTATGTGTGTGTGTATCTGTCTGAAATCTTTTTTGCGCACATTAATTTATTTCATGCGCTGGTTGCAAAACGTGTGTGTGCGCGCACACTCGCACAGCTTAGAGGAAACTATGCCTAGACGTATATCACTTCATTAAACTTATTAGGAACACAACACCGGTGCATGGAGATGGAAGACTTGCTTAGACGTATATCACCTCATTAAACTTATTAGGAACACAACACCGGTGCATGGAGATGGAAGACCTGTTGCACGTGCAAACGCATGCATTCCATACAACCGTAACCAGGCCTGCACCCTACAGCGACTGAAAGCAAGACTTTCCGGCCTTGTGCCAGAATAAGCAAAGCTTAGTAAATAACTAATGCATATTATGCAATCATTTCAAAATTCTACGAAACACCTTATTGTCTCGATACTGTCTATAGTTTTGAGAAGGGTCATTAACATTCAAAGAGTTTTGGGGACGATTGAACTCCTTCTTGTTGTTTAACAGGGGCAAGGAATGGAAATCCAGACAAGGAAAGGAATAGGAAAACACCCGAATCCTATGCTATAACCATTGCTACTATTGGAGAGAAAAATATTCTGTTTAGCCATCACATTCGGTAAGTACACTTGAAGAAGGCCGTCGAATGGATCCAAGAAGGAGTTCAGTCGTCCGAAAAACTCTTTAAACCGTATTGTCTCATTAAAAATAATTTTTCTCTGTAAGCCTATCTAACTGTTTATTCATCTAAAGGTACAGTATCACCCATAAATAAGTACACCCCTACCACTATTTTATAGAAATTTAATTTTCTTCTAAAGCAAACATAACAGGATTTTATTATTTCTAGTGGAACAGTTAAAACGGATATTATTTATGACCAAACTCTACAGCATTGAAACTCTGTTGCCAAAAATATGAATATGTTGCCGTCCAAAGATGACTGCACCACTAAGAAAAATATTTTTGGGAACAGTTTCAATGTTGAAGAGTTTTGTCATAAATAATATCTGATAATAATAATATCAATTTTGATTGTCTAATGTTCCACTAAAAATAATAAAATCCTGCTATGTTTGGTTTAGACGAAAATGAACTTTCTATAACATAGTGGTAAGGGTGTACTGATTTATGGGCCATACTGTATGTCCCGCTTTATGGAAGTTCGTTTTATTCCACTTTGCTTTTACGAGAAACCTATAGTGTTGAACTGTGTCAGTGAGCCTTTGATCTGTGTTTTATCTGGACTTATTTTGTGCATCTGTTTGCAAGATGTGTCCTAAGGTATCAAAAAGCCTGAGAATAAACAACAAACAAAATCGCCGATTTGGAGTTCCTTGAAACCGTTATCAATCGCATACACATTTGTAATAATGTGTAATGATTGTCTTTTACTATATTTATGACTAGCAGTGAATCTATAGCTGACGAATTCATACTCATTCCGTTCACCTTTGCTTTCAAGTCAGAAAGAAACAACAAAGGTATCGAAATTATTGCAAAATACAGTGTTAAGAAATGAACTGCCGATAAGTAGATTTTCATGTCACAAACAGCTATATACAGGTATACCTTGAT
>VCCN01006563.1:10824113-10834661 GCA_006491835.1 Architeuthis dux
AATTACAATTCGGCAACGACTTCTAGCAAAATGTAACAACTCTCGTCCATTCTCTGTGTCAACCGATAGACCGCTTATTTCAAAAACACTAAACAATACTGGTATGGAAAGTGTAGTATCTGTTCTTTACTAATGCTTTCTTAGTCCGACCCACAGGCCTAACGTTGATTCCAGTACCTGCTGTTCCTACGTGGTCAGTATTAGAGTAGAATCATCGCTGCTTACTTTCGGTGATCTAGTGGCAACAGGTATTTTCAACGTCAGTTGACCGTAAAGCGTCGTATGTAGGGAGAGGAAATTTGGTCAGTCTTTTCGTATGTGCGTGTGTGACAAGTACAACTTCGCTTTCTAGGTGCGTGGGTTTTAAACTTATATCTAGGATAATGTATCTCTCCCTCTCTCTATGTGTGGTAATCCATATTCTTCTCCCCCAGCTGGTCTGAAAAAGATCCGAAAAGTCTGTTCCAATGGTTCAGCTTGTACCACATGTACTAGTAAAATCCACAATTCCCATATCTCTCTACATTTTTACATTTCTGTTCTTCGAAATATCTATGAAGTGCAATGTGTACAGAGATATGACATGAGTAAATAGACGATATAACCCAGGTTTGACATTTAATAAAGCTATAATCATTGCCAATTACACAGTGTACCATAAAACCACAGAAGAAATAACCACAGAATACTTCCCAGTGTCCCATACGCCGGGAGCGAGGAAATTGTCATATTTCGAAATTGAGATTTATTGTCTGTCAATAAGAAAATGGAATAAGTATTCGTCGAATGTAATCGGAATTGGAAAATTCGCGTCGAACTGTTTACCGCGCGGTCGTACAGTTAATTAAAAAAAGGAATGAAAGCCATATTCTAGTCGAAGTGGACCATCAAAAATGCTGCCTTCGTGCGATGTGACAGGAAATTGGAAAAGAAAAAGATTTTGTAAGGTAGCATATCTGGCTCAAGGGGCATATCTGGCTTAAGGGCATATCTGCCTCAAGGGGTCTAAATCAGTACAGGGTGGTTGTAGGGTATCCTTCTTTCTATTTTTTCTTTCTCGTCTTCTTTCTTATCACTTGTTTCTTTCTTTCTTTCTTATTCGCTCTAATCTATTCCTTTCCAATGTCTCTTTCATATTATTGTTTTTCTTAACTTTCTCGTTCTCATACCCTTCATTCATTCCTTCCTTCATTCTTTCTTTCTTTCTGATTCGCTGTAATCTATTTTCTTTCAAAGTTTCTTTCATAGTTTTTCTTTCTTTCTTTCTTTCTTTCTTTCTTTCTTTCTTTCTTATTCGCTCTAATCTATTCTCTTCCAATGTCTCTTTCATATTATTGTTTTTCCTAACTTTTTCATTCATTCATTCCTTCATTCATTTCTTCATTCCTTCTTTCTTTTTTATTTCCTTTCAATGTTTCTTTCATAGTTCTTCTTTTTTTCTTACGTCATCCGTTCTCATTTCTTTTCTTTCTTTATTTCTTTCCTTCTTATTCGTTCTGACCCTTTTTTTCATAATATTTCTCTCTTTTAATTTTGTCTTTCTTTCATTCTTTCTTATTTGCTCTAACCATTTTTCTTTTTTCATCTCTCTTTCTTTTTTCTTTCTTATTTCTTTCTTTTAGTCTTTCTCCATTTATTCTCTCATTCCTTCTCACTTTCTTTCATCCCTCTCTCTTTTCGCCCTAACCACATTTCTTTCACTATGTCTCTCTTTTTACGTTTCTTTCTTACGTCTAATTCGTTCTACCCACTTCTTCTCTTTCAACGCCTCTTTCCTTTCTCTTTTCTTTTGATGGAGACTTTTCAATTAAATTTGTGTAAATAAATCAGCAATTTCCTGTTAAATAAACTGACCATTTGTCCACCATCTTTTTTTCTATATTTCTTTTCCTCAACTTGGACAGCCAGGGACACGTCGTATTCTTTGTACACGCCGTTCGTGTGTCACTCATCAAATCCTGCCTCGCGTGAGCTGATTGCCTAAATGGGAACCCAAATCTGTCTTCTCAGAAAATGAAGTGTTTATTTCAGTGAGAAACAGTTCTGAAATCGGCTGTCACTACGAACTAAAAATATCTTTGGCAGGAATTGCAGACATTGGTCAGTTTATGGCAAAACATTTCAAGACTTCACAACTTATATAATGAACAGTGTAATTGTCTCTATATGTCTATCCCTAACAGTGGACTCTTCCACTTAAAGGTAACAGTTTTGTTGATAGAAATATCTCATACTGATCATTTGAAACAATGGACTCTTCCACTGAAACGTGTTTAGTAGTTTCATTTTTAAAAAAGATCAAATCATAGAAATTTCAATATATCCGTGCATCTTTCAGGGGGATTAAATAGTTTGGCTATTATTAACGGCTGCATTCAGATTGTGACCAGTATAGAATTTGCTGTCACCGTATATGCAGGGTTGGTACTTACCGCTGAGAGATTACTGCCCCAATAGTTCTGTATCAACCATTCCACTGACCGGTGGAGTCATGCTGTTAAGCACACTATTAGGAAACACAGTCTTGGCTATGTAATATTTTGTCAGTTCATTTCAAATAATGATAAAATACTGTCAATTACCTACCATAATATCACACGTGTCTAGTTGACACTCGAGACGTCACTTTGGCGTAACAATAAAAACCTGTTACACCTTTAGCCAGCCTTGACAAAGATCCCATCATGTATTATACATAGTGCTACGTCAATTTCTTTATATCATTCGTTTGTTAGGGTCCATTCTTTAATGATATATACTTGATGTTATGCGATATTCTTTAATTACATACTTCAAGTTATGCGATATACTCTTATGACATATAGTAGATGTTATGCGATATTATTTAATGATATATACTTGATATTATGCAGTTTTCTATCATGATATATACTTAGTATATTGCAATATTCTTTAATGATATATACTTGGTATATTGCATTAATATTTAATGATATATACTTGGCGTTATGCAATTTACTTTAATGATATATACATGATATTATGTAATATTCTTTAGTGATATTTACTAGGTGTCATGCAATATTATTTAATGATATATACTTGGTGTTAAATGATATTATTTAATGATATATACTTGATGTTATGTGGTTTTATCTCATGATATATACTTGGCGTTATGCGATGTACTTTATTGATACATCTTTTATGTTAGGCGATAAAAATCATTTTTAGAAGTATTATACATTAGACACGTTTTTTCAAAATCATAAATCTGCGATCAAAAAATTGAGAAAGATGTTTCGACAGACAGGGATCTTCATGTAGAAAGGCACTTTTTAATAACCTAATTTAATAATTAACTCAGCTCGAAATCGAGTGACTACATCAAGGGAATAAGGATGGAGATAAACCTTCATAATCAACTCTCAGGAGATTATCTTAATAAATACCTGTGATTGGTAAAGTAGTGGTACATTCAGTGAGGTTCTAACTTGATACTCTGACAGATGATCCACAAAACAAGCTTGCCAATCATCGCCCCCCGCACCAGATGCCATTACTTGAATGTAGACTATTATGAAAGCTTAAGTTTTCTGTCGAAAAAGTTATAATGAGTGGAATTTGACACTGTTCACCTGGTTTCCTAGATTAGCATACATACATATATATATATCAGTAGCAACAACAGCAGCAGCAGCAGTGGCCGTTATATGTCACTGCTGGACATTTCCTTTCATGACGACCTATCTTGTGTTAACCTCTGCCAAGTCTTACCGGCAAACTTTTCTATCTCGTCCCTCCATCTTGTGTCTGTTATGTTCCTATTTCGTTTACTGTCCCATGGGACACCAATCGGTTAGTCCTTTCCCCCATCTATTGTCATCTATTCTTGATAGGTGACCAGCCCATCTCCATTTTTGCTGCTTAATTAGTTGTATAATATCCTTCACTCTAGTCCTCTCTCTGATCCATGTTGATCTTTTTGTTTCTCTTAGAGTTATCCCTAGCATTGCTCTTTCCATGTCTCTGTGCTATTCTGAGTTGGTTTACAGCTCGTCAGTGTATCGCGTCCATAAGTCATGGCTGGTATTCTGCAGCCGTTGTAGCATCATGCAAACGTTTTCAGCATCTTCAGATAGTTGCCTATGAATAGTTATCATTTTGTTTCATTGTATTAAAACACAGACTCTGTTCAAAATTTGTAAAGTAGTTTTGGGCATTTGTCAACATTTGTTTCTTTAATAAAACTATTTGTTTCCAATTGATTAGAAAAGAATAATGTAAAGCTTTTAAAAGATTTAAAAAAGACACTCTGAAAATGGACACTGACTGGTTTTCTCGTGCCTTGCTACATTTTCGTTTGTATAAGAAGTGTGTATCTATTTGTGTTCCCCATAAGTTATAGGTCATAACTCTACGCTTACAATATGAGATGAAAATAAAAATGTTTTAGCTTCTAGAATTACGAACGACTTTTCTAATGTCACATTTTTTTATTTCTAGATGTGATTTGAAAAAGTATTATATGACGTTGTGTGATGTAAAAAACAAAGAAAAGATTATTCTTTTTTTCGCACCATCTCTCTCTATCCGCCCCTTCTCATGAACGCTATTGACCTATTCAAATTTGGTCTGAATGAAAAACCTTTTGGCATTCATAGAACTGTCAACATTCGTCGCAGATAAAATACAAAATCTGAAAGGTGGCTTAAAATGCTGGAAATGCAGGAATAATTATTTGATGACTATTAGCATACATTCTATGAAACAGAATATTAAGTTTATATATATATATTTTTTTTTTTTCATGCAAACGTTTACAGCATCTTCAGATAGTTGCCTATGAATATTTATCATTTTGTTTCATTGGATTAAACAAGAAAGAACACAGACTCATGAACGCTATTAACCTATTCAAATTTGGTCTGAAGGAAAAACGTTTTGGCATTCATAGAACTGTCAACTTTCGTCGCAGATAAAAAGACGAAATCTGAAAGGTGGCTTAAAGTGCTGGGAATGCAGGAATAATTCTTTGATGACTGATTAATGATGCTCTAAATCAGCGGCCAGCAAACTACTTTTCTATGGCCAGCGGCAGAACCATCTTTGTGACCAATATCTTCATAAAACTTGGCAATTCGTCCCTCGCCCCTTCCATACTCTTGCAGCAGTATTAAGCTTGACTTGCCAACCTAATGCAAACAGACAGCCAATCACTTTTAGGATATGCCAGGATCTGACCATGTTTCTCCCCAGGGAAGAGTAGAATGTACTCCAATATTTCAGTCGCTTTCACTTCAAGATAAAAAGCTGAAAAGTAGAAATATGTATCCAATCTTATATACATTTATAAACCATTCTTAATAATAACGTTAGTGAAATCTGAAATGCTGGCTCATACACATATGATTACATCGGCTTGTTTCAAAGGCCTATTGTGGTGGAGGGGTGACCGAGATGATAGACAACGCACACAACAGAACATGAGGAAATATCCTTTTGTTTCATAAGTAAGAAGGGATATTGGCGTCGATGGTGTACCTGAGATGACAGACAACTAATACACTCAAATAGAAAACCATAGAAAATGTTTCAGAGCGGATTGTTAAAGAAGAAAAAGGACGTGTCTTTTGGTCAACGACATTGAAATAAAAATAAATATCGACAATGTCAAAGAAAAGGAATATTGCCGAGGAGAACCGGAAGTTTCAAGAAAAGTGGGAATATTTGTATTTTGTAACAGAGGTAAAGGATACAATACACTGCTTGTTATGTCTGCATAATATTGCCGTAGGAAAAGAATATAACATAAGGAGACATTATGAAACAACACACAGTGATCAGTATAACGCATTAACTAGGAAGATAAGAGAGGAAACGCTAGAGCGGCTTAAGACAGCTCTTTCGAAGCAACTTCTTTTTCAACTTGAACAAAACAAGTGATGCAGTAATTTTGCTCTCAGCGAAATGATCGGAAAATCATCACGACCATTCACTGAAGGTAATTTTATCAAATACTAGTTTTCATTAAAAGCTAATGAAATCCCCTGTCCCGAGTAAAGGAAAATGTTTGAAAGCATTAGCTTGTCACCTAATACTGTTGCCAGCTGTATCACTGATTTAGCAAGCAATTCATACCAGCAATTGGCTACCACTTCTCAAGCTTTTGAAAAGTACATTAGCGTGCAGGATTGGATTGGATAAAACTCGTGTCAGTGGCAACAGAAGAGGTAGGTGTAGTAGGCCTTCTTGATGAAAGTACAGGCATTACAGGCACTGCTTACTGCGCTGTCTTTATCAGAGGAGTCGACAAAAACTTTAAAGTGCTCTGAAAAAGTAGGTGTAGTAGGCCTTCTTAAAGAAAAGCCGATGGTGTGCCCATCTCTGCTATCCATTGTAATATGCATCAAAAGGCTGCAGATGGAAAACATTATGGGTGTGGTTGTGAAAACTATCAATTCTATACGGGCAAGAGCTCTGAACCACCGATAGTTCATTTCTTTCCTATCCACCATGAATAGTGAATATGGGGAGCTTCTGTATCATTCTGAAGTGAGGTGGCTCAGTCGGGGGGGCTGTTTTGAAGAGGTTTTTTGCTTTGAGAGGAGAAATTGGATTGTTCTTGTCAATAAAAGGAAAAGATGTTCCCGAGTTAAGTGATCCAATCTTTTTCTCTAATATTACATTCCTCATCGATCTGACTGACCATCACTGGAAGCTCCGGGGCCCAAAGCAGTAATTAGACCTATTTTCCAAAGCACAATGATGTACGGCAGCGTGAAGTCTTTCAAGTGTAAACTTTTGTTGTGGGCAAAGCAGCTTGCAGGCAGGAACTTAGCTCACTTCACGGCCTTGCAGTCATTGGAGAGGGTTGTGCCACGGTGCTTGAAGGAATCTGCAGATATAGAGATTGGCCAGCGTTTCCAAGACTTTTTTATTAGAAAGGCAATTTATGCTTTTTGCTACTCCACTGATCGTCGATGTTGATACTGTTTCTGGGGAATTTCAAATGGATTTGGTGGAGCTTCAGTGCGATACCATACTGAAGAAGAAATATGCAGAGCTTAGTGTTCCTGATTTCTATTAGTTCTTTCCACGTGAGAGATTTCCCAAATTGTTTGCCTCATCTTTGCAAATTCTGGCCATGTTTGGAAGCACATACGCTTGTGAGCAATTTTTCTCAACAATGGAAATGAATAAATCTGCGTTGCGTTCAAGACTAACTGATGAACATTTACAATCCGTGTTGAGGCTGGCTAATTTACGTGGTTTGAAGCCGAGCATATAATCCCTAGCTGCTGCAAAACGTTGCCAGAAGTCTTCTTCAACATGAACTGGTTGGGATCAAATGAAGGTAATTAGAATTCTATTTAACCTTACGTATACGTCTGAATTCAGTAAACAAATATTTTTTAATATTCAGTTTATTCACATATCCCACTTACTACCATATGCGTATTCGTTTTGATGAATAAATAAATAGCAGTCTATGCAGATTAGCATTATAACTGGTGGAAATCACGCCCCTCACTTTTGGCCCGCTGTGCCTCTCCCCCAGGACGGACGTAATGACCCTTTTGTGTCCTTGAGTTTGAGACCCCAGCTGTAAATTTATAGGAATAAAATATTTTGTCAAAAATTAATGGAAATATTTACCTCAAACTAATACTAAACTAATACTAAACTTAGATTCGTTTCGTATCGAACTCACCACATGAAGGAATGGTTCGCGAGCCAACCATCGCTCCACGACAGGTACCTTTACTTGAGATGTCCTATAACGTAAGCTTACCTTATTTCTTTTCAAATATTAACTGCATTTCTTTATATAATAGTAGGAATCGAATAGGTCATGAGTAATTGTTGAAGGGGGAGCGAGAATCTGAGTGAGCACTTTGCAACTCCTATTGTCAACCTCTACATTGTCCTCATTCAATCAACTGTTATTCTCCCTAGAGTTAATTTAAGCGTAACGTATCACGGGTATATTAAGAGTAAAACCAGTGAACTTCAAATGCATCTAATCAAACGAAACGAAATCAGTTTACAACCATTTCCTTACAATCAATTGCAGTTTATATTACAGATTCGTCCCCTACCCGAAAGCAGAGCGTTTATATGAGACCTTCTGTAAGTCGAAATGCAAATAATAATCTTCTTCTATGTTCGCCTGGTTTACGCTATGAATATTAGCACACATCATAACAATCATATTTACACAATATCTTTTGCGATGGTGTAATGAAAATCATAATTCTTCTTAAAATCATTTGCATCTGTTGATAGCACTACATATTCCAGTAATCTATTCTATAATGCCACCACTTTATTGCTAAAAAAGAATTTTCTGATATTCAATTTATTCTATTTTGCTTCTACCGTATATGTGTGGCCACTCAGTCCCTTGTACCCGTTCTAGTAACAAATGCATCAGGGTTTACTACTTCTAAACCACGCATAATATTAAACAGTGTTGCCAACTCAAAAATATTTTCGCGCTAGTTTGATTGCTAAAAAGCGCTAAAAAAAGCACTAAAGTTTGTTAAATTGCCAGAAATGGCCAAACGCTAAAAATAGTCATTAATAGCCAGAATATGGCCAAAACAGCCATAATGTTTTAGGCGCAAACGCGCTAATTTAGCGCACTGCCAAAAACAAGAAACGCGCTAAATCTAGCGCTAAACGCGCTAAATTGGCAACACTGCTTAAACATCTATTAAGTCTCTTCGATCTCTCCTATTTTCTAACACCTTTAGCCTATCCTCATAACTCATACTTGTCGACTCCGGTACGAGCTTAGTTGCTCGTCTCTGGACCTTTTCTCAAATATTTGTGTATCTCTCTCCAAGTTATGGTTAACAAACTGACGAGATTTGTTAGCTTCTTCAGAAACCTTTGGACACATCTTGTAATGTACAAACTGAATCGAGATACAACAGCGATAACGACTTGTTGCAAAACAAACGGTTAACACTATTTAGACTTTTCGCCTTTCATTTCGTAAAAGCGAAACCAGAGAATAATGTAGGTATTTCGTAAAAGCGAAGTTTGCGTAAAGCAAACTTTCAAAAAGAGGCGGGTGCAAGTAATTGCATGTTAAGTGCCATATGATCCCGAACAAGCCATGAGCATTAAGGGACCGGTCAGAGAATCTAAGGTGCACTTAGCAAGAAGCGGTTATGGAATTAACATTAACAATAAGAGGATTTCAGTTTCCCTCCAGCACACGCCTCGATTTGAAAGTTCTGCACGCAGCACATTTAAATAAAAAGGAAGTCTACGTCCGGTATGCTTACTAACATCTCAGTTGCCTTTTGCTGAGAAGTGCGGTGGAATATTTGATTTCATTGGGGAGCGCTTACGTGCGTACAAGAGAATAACGAATCTGAGTGTAACATCGCTCAAAGGGAGACAGAAATTGTTCGTTTTTAGAGTCTATAAGCAAAAAAGAGAGAGAAAAAAAACTTATCTGCTGGTGGGGGAAGAGGTGCCATATCCTTTCGTTTTGCACTCATAACCGCCACTTTTAAACTGGCCGAGCTTCGGGCTCTGACGACTAAAGTTTCTTGATTGGTTTAACTGTCGGCATCCTAAGTTGACAAGCAAAATGCGACACACATCCCTATTATCCAAGGAATTCTTCCAGTGGGTCCATCAGCAGAATCCTATGTTTTTTTTCGTTTGGTTTCTAGAGGGAGTGGCCTCACCATGCACACACACATACACACAACATATATAGAAATTATTCTGAGTCTACACATTGTCTTTTTCCTAGCATCATTATGTCGGATAGCCTTTATCCTTTTGTACACACACACACACACACACACACACACACACACACACACACACATAACCTCTGCCACGATTTACCGGCAAACTTTTCTATCTCATCTCTCCATCTTGTATCTGGTCTTTTTCTACTGCGTTTACTGTCCCATGGGCACCAGTCGGTTATTCGTTTCCCCCATCTATTGTCATTTCTTGCTAGGTTGCCAGTCCATCTCCATGTTTATGTTTGATGCGTACACATTTTCATAGTATTCTTCCGTTACTTTTGTCAATATGTCCCTATTTTTGATACTTTTGCCATTTTTATCCTTTAGTGCGAGCATCTGTTGCTTGCTAGTATGGTCTGCGGATCGGGCGTGTTTTAAACTTTTTCCATTTCTGATAGCCTCTACTATCCTTTTTGTGTGTTTCTTTCTTTTTTCTTTTCTTGTTCTTATATTTATTAAGTTCTGCTTTTTTGTTTTCGTCCTCTTAATTTTTATCTCCATATTTCTTCTCTGTTTGATTCGTTTTACTGTTGCTTTAGAGTATTTCCCGGCATTAGTGTCTACATTTGAATTGCCTACCATCTCTGCTGCTGCCACAATTATATTTGTCAGACTATTACTCTCTTCCTCTATGTCACTGTCGGTATTCCACAAAGCCTGTTCTCTATCGCTACTCTGAAGTTGCTAATGTTCTCTATATCTATCTTATTGGGGCATCTCTTCTTAAGAATCATTTTATTCATTTCAGTTTTAAAGCTATATGTAGTTCTGCACGCTACAATTCTATGATCGCTTCCTATGTCTA
>VCCN01006563.1:10913169-10923608 GCA_006491835.1 Architeuthis dux
ATATACTTATACATTATGAATAATAGCAGGTTTTCTCTTTTTGGTCATCCATATTTAGCTGGCCTATAGAAACACCTAAATCTACGGTGGCTTTAATCACATATGGGTAAGTAAAATTGACTCAACACTCACTTTACAGTTGAAGCGATTTTACAGGCAACATACACACGTTAAAAGCAAATGTATTTTTCACAATTTTCTGAATTGAAGGATACGGTCAGTACATAGTGAAGTGTTTGGTTGAAATGAGTCTATGACGTTGAGAATATGTCCTGGTTGATGAAGTTTTGGTCGCGTTAATTTTAAAAAGGCGAACATAATTTTTCTTTTCGTATCATTTTATTCAGACATAATTTTGGGCGTTGTATACAAAGTATGAAATGTGTATCTGGTCTACAGACTTGTTACTTGAAGCAATAGATATGGATGTATTAATCATGGGGCGTCAGATTATTATTTCACATCAATAGAAAACCGATCTCCCGTTTTATTGATCCTCCACTTCATGTAAAGAGATGTTTAAAAGAGTCTAACATCTGTTTTGAGTACGCGAATCTTCTTTTTTTAAACCATTGTATTCCGACATATGTTGGAGCAATGTATGAGAAATATCAAAGTTGTAACTGGTCTACACACTTAAATATGAACATATATCATCATCATCATCATCATCATCAGTCCACTAATGGACAGAGGCGTTTCCCATCTCCTTCCATGACGACCTATCTTGTGCTAACCTCTGTCAAGTATTACCTTTCTATCTCGTCCCTCCATTTTGTGTCTGGTCTTTTCCTACTTCGTATACTGTCCCATGGGCACCAATCGGTTAGTCTTTTCGCTCATCTCTTATCATCTTTTATTGCTATGCGGCCGGCCCATCTCCATTGTTGCTGCTTAATTAGTTGTATAATATCCTTCACTCTAGTCCTTTCTCTGATCCATGATGATCTTTTTCTATCTCTTAGTGTTATCCCTAGCATTGCTCTTTCCGTGGCTCATTGTGCTATTCTGAGTTGGTTTTTAGCTCGTTTGGTTAATTTCCATGTTTCGCATCCATGCGTAATGGCTGGTATCATGCAGCTGTTGTATACGCTTTAGGCACATTGGCAAGGTGCTCTTCAGAATGTCTCTATTCATACCAAATGCTTTCCAACCTATCGTTATGCGTTGTTTTATTTCGCAGTCATAGTCTTTCTCTAGTTGTATTACCTGACCTAGGTAGATGTATTCGTCAACCTCTTCTAGAATATCATTTCTATTTTTATGACCTTTGTGGGGACTTTATCGTTGAACATTACTTTTTTCTTTGTTCTGTTCATCTTTAAGCCTACTGTTTTGCTATCCCTATTTAGATCGGTTAGCACGTTTTGTAATTTGTCGGATGCTTCCGACGTCATAGAAATGTCATCGGCAAATCTTAAGTTGCTTAAGTATTCTCCATCTATGTTTATTCCCATTCACTCCCAATCAATTTTCCGATATATGCCTTCAATGCTAGCTGTGAATAGTTTAGGTGATATTGTATCCCCTTGTCTTACTCTTTTTGCTTTTGTATCTGTATGTAGTCTAATTATTGCAGTGCCATTTTCGTATATGTTTTGGATAATTTGTATGTAATTCTCGTTAACGCCTTGTTCACGCATTGTGTTGAAGACTGCCGTGTGTTCTATCGAGTCAAATACTTTTTCATAATCTACAAAGGCCAAACAGAGTGGTTTTTTTGTATTCTAAGGACGTCTCGATTAGTTGGTTTATTGCGTGTAGGTGATCTCTTGTCGAGTAGCCGCTTTTGAAGCCTGCCTACTCGCGTGGTTGATTTACGTCTAGAGTGCCTGTTATATTTCGTAGTGTAGCTACAACATCTTCTACCGTTATGTCTGGGATATCGCTAGTATCTATGAGTTTAGTATTTTGTGGTATGTTTATTTTCGAAGCGTACACATTCTCATAATATTCTTCTGTTACTTTTGTCAGTTTGTCCCTGATTCTAATAATTTTGCCATTTTTATCCTTTAGTGCGAGCATCTGTTGCTTGCCAGTATGGTCTGCGGATCGGGCCTGTTTTAAACCTGTTCCCTTTCTGATAGCCTCTACTATCTTTTTGGTGTTTTTCTTTCTTTTTTCTTTTCTCGTTCTTTTATTTATTAATTTGTTAAGTTCTGATTTTTTGTTTTCGTCTTCTTTAGTTTCTATCTCCATATTTCTTCTCTGTTCGATTAGTTTTAATGTCGCTGTCCCATTGTCTACAATTGTATTGCCTACCATCTTTACTGCTTCCTTAATTATATTTGTCAGACTATTACTCTTTTCCTCTATGTCACTGTCGGTATTCCAATATGTCTGGAATATGTTCTCTATTGCTACTCTGAAGTTGCTAATGTTCTCTATCTCTATCTTATTGGGGTATCTCTTCTTAAGGATCATTTTATTCCCTTCAGTTTTAAAGTTAAATTTAGTTCTGCACGCTACCATTCTATGATCGCTTCCGATGTCTACTTTGTTTATAAAGATGACGTCTTTAATGTTATCGATCTTGTCAGTTAGTACGTTTTTGTTGTGCCATTTGGGATTTTCCAAGTCCACTTTCGACCTTCCCGTTTTTGAAAGAATATATATAGTGTTACCAAAATCAGCGTTACAAAGCCACAAATCATGGCGTTTATAGGTATAGATGAATAATTCATTAATCATTCATTAATCATTGGAGGGTTCAGTTTATTACATAGTGACAATAGAAAATTGATCCCCCATCAAATTGACCCCCAATTCAAGTGTAGGGACTATTAAAGGTGTCTAAAACCTGCTTTAAGTAGGCTCAAATATTTTAAGTTATAAATCATTTGAATGTATTCCTTTTAGAATGTATTATAGTTGCTTGAATTTAAATTTATGCAAATCAGTTAACTCCACTGTACTGAATTGATCGGAACTGTTAGTACATAATGAAATGTGTGGCTGCGATGCGTAATTGTGTTGGGAATAAAATATGGTTGAACAAGATTGGGTTGTTTTTTTTATATCATTTTATTCAGACATAATCTGTTGTTTCTTTTGTGCAAAATATGTAAAGTGTATCTGGCCTATAGATTTCTTACTTGAAGCATGAATATATTAACCACTATTGAACAATTTTAATTTAATTTATTTAAACATTTCATTTAATCAATACAATTGAAACAAATCGATATGCCATAGAACTGCGTTCATTCTTTTGCTATTTGAATGTTTCCGTATGGCCTATCGTTTCCTTAACTAAGTGATTTGAAAAAAGCCTTTCTTTCACTGCATGATTTGAAACATCTGATCCAGCTTTATAACTGCCATAATTATTAGGCTATCGACTATGTTCATAACGCCCTGTCATCCCCTCAAAGTAGTAATAGATTAGTCCATCGTCATGGTGAAGAAAGAAATGGGTGAGAAGCGAGAAAGAAAGAAAATGACAGAACAGACAGACAGAAGATGAGACTAGTTTTTTAATACATTAAAACATTACTTATTTAAAATATTTCGGGGTCAAACTCGCGGGGAACATTTGTTTTACTGTTAGGGCTAAAGATCGGAGGGGAACCTTTTTTCATTTTTTAGGGGTCAAAATCAAACAGGGATTTTCATTTTTAGGGGCCAAAATCAGAGGGGGACTTTCTTTTCAATTGTACAGGTCAAAATCGAAGGGGAACTTTTTTTTCACTTCTAGGGGTCAAAATCGAAAGAGAATTTCTCTTTACTTTTAGGGGTCAGCATTGAGTGAGAACTTTATTTTCCACGCTTAGGGGTCAAAATCCGAGAGTAGATTTTTTTGCACTTGGGGGTGAATTCGTGGGGGAACTTTTTCTCACTTTAAAGGGTCGAAATCAGAGGGTAACCCTTTCCCGATTACGGGTCAAAAGTGAAGGTAAAATGTATTTGTGTACCCAGGCATATGGCCCCGGCATATTTTAAGCAAGTCAGTTTTTGTAACTCCAAAACTTGTTAAGGTCTTAGAGCGAAGTTCAATTTACAATGTAAGTATAATGCTAAACTGGACCCATACTCGTGTCCGTCAGCGAATCTTTATTGTGGGGGTCTTTGTTCGGGCTCACACCGATAATAATGATCTGATTTCCAACCATCTATCTACTCAATTCTAACCTCTTTCCAGGAATAAATGGGTACTTCGTCTATTATAATTATAAAAGTATTCCTTATTTTTAAAACAATATTCCTTATTTTATTCAGAAAGAAAGGATGGAGAAAAGGAAGCCAGGTAGTTTACTGAAGGGTTAAGAAGAGGGAGGTGGAGAAAGGGGGTTAGGTAGTTTAATAAGAGAGTAGGAAGAGAGGCTGATAAAGAAAGTCAGCGGGGCTGGGGAGAGGAAATGGGGGTTAGGTAGTTTTTATTAAACTACCTGACACCGTAGGAAGGTTAGGTAGTTCACTGAGGGGTAGGCAAATGTTCATATATATGAAACTAATCCATGTTTGTATAACATTTAAATAGAATCATGAACCGGCAACGAAGATTGGAAAGGATAGGGGAGATAATGAGACGATACGGGCATCGGGTGAGAGAAGAACAGACGCATGCGATAATGGATAGTCTTAGTTGTCAACACCCATGGAATTTCCACGGGTCTAGCTAATTAAAACTGACGAAATGGGGAAGGTGCTGGTCTTCTCTATCTTAACATAGCTAGTCTCGTTTGCTGACCCAGTCGTACTTCAATATTTCTTTGACCATAACAACACATTTAGTATTTCTTTCATTCTACATTCACCAAAATGCTGCATTTTCTCTAGGAATATTCTACCTAATCCCATATTTACAGATTCTTCTGTGTGTGTGTGGGGGGGGATTCACTGTCTAATGCCCTTTTAGACAGCATTATCAGTCTTAACTTTAACATAGCTAGTCTCGTTTGCTGACCCAGTGGTACTTCAATATTTCTTTCACCATAACAACACATTTAGTATTTCTTTCATTCTACATTCACCAAAATGCTGCATTTTCTCTATGAATATTCTACCTAATCCCATATTTACAGATTATTGTGTGTGGGTGGGGGATTCACTGTCTAATGCCCTTTTAGACAGCATTATCAGTCTTAACTTTAATACAGCTAGTCTCGTTTGCTGACCCAGTCGTACTTCAATATTTCTTTCACCATAACAACACATTTAGTATTTCTTTCATTCTACATTCACCAAAATGCTGCATTTTCTCTATGAATATTCTACTTGATCCCATATGTAAGGTTGGTATAATGACAGATATAAATTATAAAATGTATAACATTTGTATTACCCTTTCATGGCCCTTATTTTTGTAATGAGTTACATAATGATGAAAAACATTAGGAAAATGTGTCAAAATGGGTCAAAGATGGATAATAGGGAAGGTTCTGATCTTCTCTATCTTAACTTTAACTTAGCTAGTCTCGTTTGCTAACCCAGTTGTACTTCAATATCTCTTTCAACAACACATTCATTCTACATTCACCAAAGTACCGCATTTTCTCTATGAATATTCTTTTTAATCCCATATTTACACATTCTTGTGGGAGGGGATGGGGGTAAAATAAATGATTTTTTAAGTGCACCTTCAACATTTTCATTGACAGCACTTTGACTAAAACTTGAATAAACAAACAATGCGTTGAGCAATGTGATAGCGTGAGAGAAACAAATTTGTTTCTTGTTTCAGTACATCTTACTTATACACAAGCAAATAAAACCATCCATAGTGATGAAAGCCAGGCTTTATTTAGTCCATATTGTTCTTAGCAATGGGCGCTTTTTATAAGTTTGAACACAGAACCATATGAGATATTGTTAAAATATAGTAGACTCCCATTATTACAGCACCCTCAGGGATTTAAGTGTGCCATTATAACGAATTTGCCATTATAAAGGGTGGATTATATACGGAGTGTATTAATGAGAAACCAAACAGTACTGACACAAATAAGAAATTCGTATTATCCTTTCCTTGTTATTTTCGTAAGGAAAATGATGATACATTAATGATGAAACACATTAGAAAAATGTGACACAAGGTCTGGGATAGGGAATAGGGATGGTTCTGGTCTTCTCTATCTTAACTTTAACTTAGCTAGTCTCGTTTGCTGACCCAGTCGTACTTCAATATTTCTTTCACAACAACACATTTATTCTGAGTATTTCTTTCATTCTACATTCACCAAAATGCCACATGTTCTCAATGAATGTTCTACTCATTCCCACTTTTGGTGGATGGGGATAAGAGGAAATGATGTGCATGTACATTTAAATATCCCTAATGATTGCTATGTATTTACAATAACATTGGATTAGTATGAGGCCACCCTCACTAATATGGCAGAAAAGTAAGTTAGCCGGGCTAAAAAAGGGGGAAGTGGCAAGCACATTATTTTTTTTCCCTATTTATTTAAAAAAAATATATATATAAAAGAATGTGACACAAGGTCAAAGAAGGGGTTCTGGTCTTCACTATCCTAACTTTAACTTAGCTAGTCTCATTTGTTGACCCAGTCTTACTGTAAAATTCCTTTCACCATAACGACACATTTATTCTGGATATTTCTTTCATTCTATTTTCACCAAAATGCCGCATTTCCTCTATGGTTATTCTACTTAATCCCACTTGTGAAGGGGGTGGACAAAATATATTTACGATTAAAATCCCCAATGCTTGATTTATATTTACAGATTTGGTTAGTATGAGCCCCCCCCCCCCTTACATAATCTAATATGGCAGAAGAGCAAGTTAGCCGGGCGAAAGAAAAGGTGGATGTGGGAAGTTGTTGTTGGGTTCTTTTTTTCTTTCTCGAAATGTCCCCTTATTTATTCTTAAAAATATGAATATTTTAAAAGATGTGACACAAGGTCGATGTTGGGGGATTGGGGAAGGTTCCGATCTTCTCTATCCTAATTTTAACTTAGCTAGTCTCATTTGTTGACCCAGTCATACTGTGATATTCCTTTCACCATAACTGCACATTTAATTTGATTTTTTCTTTCATTCTATTTGCACCAAAAAGCCACATTTTATCTATGATTGTTCTACTTAATCCCATGTGTAAAGGGGGAGGGGAGATGGGAAAAAAATTAACTTTATTTACAATTAAAAAATCCCCAATGAATGATATATATGTACAAAAGTTAGTCTGAGGCCCCCCCTTTACATAATTTAATATGGCAGAAGAGCAAGTTAGCCGGGCGAAAGTTGTTGTTGTTGTGTTTTGTTTTTTTTCTTTCTCGAAATGTCCCACATCCTCCAGGGAACTTTACGTTCTGACATCTAACAGATATGTACCCCCCCCCCGTTAGAAGATGGAAAAATATATCTTTTTTTAAATGGGCCAATGAAAACAGCGCATTTATTCATTAATTTTTTTCATTGGTTAATTTGGGGGTGAATATTTATCGTAAAATAGAATACGTAAATGACTGGAGGCATAAATATAACAACAACGACGACCACACTAAACGAAGGAGAGCCTACAAAAATGTGTTCCTCAAAGCATGGTCTGGTCTTCGTGAATTTTATCTTCTTAGTCGTGGCTTTGGTATTGCTTATTATTGGTGTCATAATCCAGTGTTCTTTAAATGGTTCCTACGGTTTAATTAACGGATATTTCGTCACCCCGGCTGCTCTTATCCTTGCCTTTGGAGCCTTACTATTATTCAAATCACTATTTGCTCTCTTCGGCGTCTACCGCCGAAGCCACTGTTTAGTATCCGTCTACGCATGGGCACTGACTGTCCTGATCATCGTCGAATTGTCTGTTGGGATCGCCGGACTTGTGGTCAAGTCTCACGTGTTGAGATTACTCGCAGACTACATGAGTTCTGCAGAGTCTCAATATACCCATGACCCTTTCGTCAATGCTACTTGGGATTCTGTTCAGCGTGACTTTAAATGCTGCGGCGTCGACAACTACACTGAATGGTTCCAGTATGTGGGCAACTCTTCTCTTCCAGACTCTTGTTGTTCTCACTACGCTGTCGGTTGTGGTAACGATGTTCTTCCGTCTGGCAACTTTCGCCACACTGGCTGTGCCGATGTCATTTCCAAATGGACTCACAAACACGAAATTCCAGCCGCCATTTTGTTCACGTTCATCATAATCTTTCAGCTATTGTCTGTTTTGTGTGCGAGAGGATATCAGCGTATTATCCATACGTATAAGTCTGTAGACATCATATAGACTATCATTGCATTGATTTTCTTGAAACCCCTGCGTTTATTTGACGTTTAACGATTATCCTTTGCACCTTGAACAATTTCATCACCCTCACTGATTCTTTAGCGAATTAACAAGAAATCGCTTGTTGAAATATTGTTACGACTTTAAATTTTCTATCGAATGCCAATATCAGAATCGATGTTCTCAAAAGTGTATTTTCTATTGAATGAATTCCTTATGTAATTTATTTTATTTTTTTTTTTTTTAATTTTCCCAAATAAATTCTGCTTCGGTTACCAATTCGCCCCATCGCCTTTTTTTTTGTTGTTTTTATGATTGCGATTTCGACAACTTCTGATGAAACCACATTAGGCTTCATTTAAATGTTCATCTCCTCAGCTTTAAGATAATCCCTCGCTCTTGGAAAGGAAATCGGGCTTGTTTTTGCACGATTTCAAACCCTGTACAATTGCTCATCTCTAAACCTCAATTTCACATTTAGAATCTCAATACTGCCTACAAATTGAAATGCGAAAGCGTAGGGGGTCAACTGCACCCCTCCCAAATTCGTGCAAATCGGTGTAATCCGGCAGCAACCGTGTAAAGTCTCGTCAGATCGAGCCTCTGCCCCTCTCTTTAACGAGTTCCCAAACGCCCATGATGAAATTCCTTCAAGATTAAAACATCCAGCATTGGTAAACAGATGTTGGAGCATCTTGTTTGGACGACCATCCCAGATTGCCAATCCGTTCAAAGCAAAGTTGCAACTTTATGAAATCTTAGATCACCCTTCATATTCAGATTATCTATTCCGACACATTTAGCCTTTTCCTTACAATAAACAGTATGTCAACAAAGCAGTAATGACCGCATTTGAACAATCTTTTACTTCGTAAGACCCTAATCTCTATCAAAAGGAATCTTTTCACTTAAATCCCGATGGGAAAAGTTGTGAACGCATATGGCGTTAATTTTGATTAATAAACCAGGCTTATTTATTTATTTTTTTTTTTTCCTCCCCCCTTCATAAACGACCCTTTCGTGCGGGGCAGTCTAATATCTAGCAATCGCAGAGATCAGTTTCAGACACCCGTTTATAGCATGACAAAATACAACTTGTATGACTGCACTTCATAGCCTAAGCGACGAATTTCCTACCCTCTCCAGTACACTAAAGTTCTAAAGTAATTTAATTTAGTCGGGCACAGCAACACTTATGGAGCACCTAATTGAAGATAGAACCTAGCAACTCATTGTTGACCTGCTTGTTAACTATCACCCTACGACAAGAACCCTTTTAATTCTTCTAACCCTCAGAAACCTTCTTCCCTACACAGGACCTTGCTTTTAGTAACTTACTAAGCTTAGCCTTGGCTCCAGCGCTCTCCGTAATACTGATCAGCAACACCATAACAATTACACCATAGCAAGGCGCCCAAAATGAACCTTCTTATATAACAAATGTTCTAGATAGAAGTATTTACTAAGCTAATCTCAGGCTGGTAGTGGTAATATACGAGCGATGTAATTATAAAGGCTTTTATACAGTTGTTTTAAATTTTCGTAACTTCCTTTACGTTCGAGACTTTATTTCTTCAATTCATTGATCAGCGGTGAATGTCTGAAATTGAATATTCCTGTAAGATGTGTACAATTCCATGGATCCGGCCAATGGCTTAATTTTGATTGTCTTTCAGCTGGACTTAATTTGTTTGACAGTGTGCAAGAGTTTTCCTGTCCTATTTTAATTGAGAAATAGTTTCAAATGTTATGTCCAAGATTAACGCTTGTTACTGGTAATAAATACCTTTGCCTCACACTTTATAGCTTCTCGTTTTACTACGATCCTCTCCGGAGGGAAAAATGTCATTTAACTGATTTATTTTTTGTAATTAAAAAGAATCCCAATGTAGTACATTCCCAAGAGGGGGGGGGCGTCACTTTGTATCCTACCTTTTAACTTCGCCATTCGTTTCACTATCCCAAATGTTCTTTCCGTCACATCGCATTTATTCTTATAAACGACCTGATTTGTGGCTTCGTAACGCTGATTTTGGTCACGCTATATGTATGTATGTTGCTATCTAAATGTGTAGACCAGCTACAACTTGGCTATTTTTCATACATAGCCCCCCAACAAATGTCCGAATACAATGGTATAAAAACTGGAGGATTCGCGTACTTAAAACAGATGTTAGACCCTTTTTAAAATGACTTGACTAATACAACTTAGCGTAAGACGTACCTGGATAGATCTATTGCTTCAAGTAA
>VCCN01006563.1:11115482-11127465 GCA_006491835.1 Architeuthis dux
CTAACAAAGCGAACAGAGGCACTAAACACAAGAACGTTACATGTTTCAAATGGTGTTTAGGAGATATCTACAAAATTGTTCACTTTAAGTGGAAGAGTCTATTGTTACGGACAAAGCATAAATAATTACACTATCCATCATTAGAGTAGATAAAACGCTATTTCTTTATGTATAATTTATGACAATAATAGTTTAAAAACAAAACAAAAAGCAATATAACAATACAGAAATATAAAAAAACAAATCATGGAAACCATGCTTAATCAAAGTAGATTCCATGAAATCGAGGACATCTTTGCTAACGTGTAACATTCTCATTCTTGTATGTACTGTTAAAATCGCCATTTCTCAAGTTAATGAATTATTGGAGAGTTTAGTGTGTCGTCGACAAATGATGGCTTCCTGCCTGGACATGAGTTTTAAGACTCTCATCTCCTCGACGATAAAATCTTAAACTAACTCTGAACCGTACGAACAAGAATGTATCCCTGGCCAAATGCTTAGTTTGTGTTTCGTGCAGTTTAAGTAGCTTTTTGTCCAAGTTTAATCTCATAAAGGAAAGTCGTACGAAGAAAAACGTTACTCCATTTTGTTTGCGGGTTTACCAACTCTGACATGTAAAGCGTAGAGAACCACTAACTAAAGACAACTTGTAAATGGAGAACTACTCTATACAATTATATGTAACAACTTGTCGTAAACTGTATCGTTTGTTTAAGTATAGAAACCAATGTAAGAAATACAATCCTTGGTGCTGCAGGATCAAACACCACCCCTACTTCTATTTCCACTGAAGATGATAATTGCAACGTTTATATTTCATATATAATACATACATTTGAAGGTATATAAGACTTGTCAGTTTAGCTCAGTTGTTTAAGACAGTTACCTATCAATCAATTAGTCGTGATTTCAAGTCACGGTAGGGAAATATTAATTCTCTATATAGGTTTGTTTTAACGTGACGTGTTAAACAAACATTTGATGAGGATTGTTCTTGTTGTTGTTTTTTACGAAGGCAAAAAAAAGTCAACTCTAGACTTAGACTAGAGTTTGACAATAAAAAAATGTTGTTACCTTCTGGATAATCTAATACACAAATATGTACAGAGCTCAACCTAATCTTGCACAGGCCCACTATTAATATAGGCCTGTTTAGTGGGTTAAGGGAGAATACTTAAGCCACTTACGATTCGCCGATGACATTTCCATGACGTCGGAAGCATCCGAAGAATTACAAAACATGTTAACTGATCTAAATAGGGAAAGTAAAAAAGTAGATGAATAGGGCAAAGACAGTAATGTTCAACGATATAGTACTCAAAAAGACCATAAAGATAGAAGGAGAGACTTTAGAAAAGGTTGATGAATACATCTACCTAAGACAGGTAATACAGTTAGAGAAAGACCAAGGCTGCAAAATAAAGCGATGCATAACAATAGGTTGGTAAGCATTTAGCATGAACAGATACATTTTGAAGAGCACCTTGCCAATGTGCTTAAAGCGTAAAGTATACATCGGTTGCAGAATACCAGCTATGACTTACGGATGCGTAACATGGAAATTAACAAAACGAACTGAAAACCAACTTAGAATAGCACAGAGAGCCATGGAAAGAGCAGTGCTAGGGATAACTATAAGATAGAACAAGATCAACATGGATCAGAGAGAAGACCAGAGGGAAAGATATTATACAAATAATTAAGTAGCAACATGGAGATGGGCTGGTCACCTAGCAAGAAGTAATGGCAATACATGGGGGTAAAGACTAACAGATTGATGCCCATGGGACAGTACACGCAGTAGGAAAAGACCAGCCACAAAATGGAGGGACGAGATAGAAAGGTTTGCCGGTAAAACGTGGCAAAGGCTAGCACAAAATAGGTGGAAGGATATGCGAAAGGCCTTTGTCCAGCAGTGGACTTACAACGGTTGCTGCTGCTGATGATAATGATGTGTAGGTTAAGAAGTTGCGTATGTATTGCCGGTGCTGGTAATCAGTGTTCAAACCCAGATAGAAGCTATGATTTCGAATGCAGACATTCAAAGCGTGATTGACCCCTTCCCTTCAAGACTGGCGGAGTACAATCCTCCCACTATTTGGCCTGTTATTGCAATAAACAAATATTGGTAAATATCACTATTCATATCAACGTTTACACTAGTCAGATTAAATCAAGATTAACTTTTTTAAACCACGCAAATTAAGGAAAATAGCAGATGTGTGGTCAACGATAAGAGTATTTACTTGATTCGTATCCACAATTGAAGCTTTTAGTCTGTCCACCGAGACATTCTGTTCCTTGTTTTTCATACCCAATGTAAATTTATGTGGTTCCTCACGACTCTTAAAAGGACATGTGTATGCAGGTTGTAGTGGGTGTTTAAGGGGCGTATCTCTGTTGTATAACCGGTTGCACTCCTCCACGCGTGGCTCCGAAGAAAAACCGAAACGTCTCCGTTGAAGATTTCAAGCGCAGCTTCCAAAAAGTCAAGTCGAAAACAACATACGAAAATGATCCGAGAGGGACATGAAGCGTTCAAATTCGAGTGAAGAGCAGAAACGCAGAACGGTGATTTGAACAAAGTTGATCGAAACATCTCGTATCTAAATTCATACTCCTCATTCATCGTTAGATATGAACTCAATAGCTAGTCCCTATTCTACTCTCTCCGCCTCACCAGCTGATTACTGGGAGAGACGTCATGTCTCCTACTAGCCTCTGTCCTAACTGCCGTTACCATTCGAATCTCCCTCCTGCTGCAGCCCAGCCCTGAGGTCTTCTTTGTATTCAGATTCACCCAAGCGAGAGCTATCCTTAAGCTGTCCGTGTATTAGCTAAACGGACGGTACTATTTTGTAATGGATTCTGTGATTGACCAACCGCTGCCACAGCTAATTCCCGCTAAAATTGACGGCTATGTTTGAATGTTTCAACATAGACGTGCGTATTTCGAATTCCCGTTTAGACTAACGGTTCTCCTTTGTTTGGAAATGCAAACACGCACACGTGCGTATTTCGCAACATATCATATTAATACGTTCGTACAATCTTTTAAAGGGTGCGGCACTGGTATTGCTTTTTCGAGTAGCAAGAGTAGGAGATAACTGAAACATTTTGAGTAGGGGATAACTAAAACATTTTTATGCGTATTCTTGTCAGGTCGGCGTTTACGAAGGGCCCTTTAACCACTAGCTGTCTAAGTAGTCATAGAATAGTTCCATACACCAGTTCAGCAGATGAACAGTTTAAATCAGGTTTGAAAACGGCTTTTGAGCATAAACAAATGAAGGGGAAATGCAGCTGTGTGTTCCTATTTGGAACTCTCGGGATCTTGTATCGAAAAGCAATTTTTCAATTCATCGGAGCGGATTATGTTATCAAAAGCAATATTCCTATCATCCTCGCCCTGTTCATTCAACGGCAGCTGACTGTTTGTTCCCAACGATGTTATGCAGTAACTTCACTTGGTTTAAAGCTTTCACATGTTTACCAATACCGAGTATTAAACACTTTAGCGTACATGGAAAACCTTGCACAAAATCAATTATCTGAAACTTTGAAACCCCCGTTCATTGGGATTTTGCGTTCGTGCATAATCGATGGCTTTGCGATAATCAATATTGTACAAGTATAGCTAGAGCATAGGGGGCTTGGCTCCTTGTGGGGTCCCTCGAACATTTAGTGAGATTTGTTAGTAGAAATCCAGTAGGTGAATTACTATTCATACAGCATTTGGGCCCGCCTCCATTTGGGGCAGGGGGGGGGCGTTTTGAAATAGCACCCGTCTCACCCGTGTATGTTGAAACATTCAGCACCCGCCAGACAGCCCTCAACTACACCTTTGTATACTAGGGGATCGAATTTCAATCATTCTACATTCATTATTTTGTTACATCGAGTGTAATATTTAACCTGCTTGTCTCGCAGATCATTGCTACTAAGTTGTGAGTACGATCCTCACTGGGTGCGTTATGATTATAATCTTGTGTAGAAATTGCACTAAGCTTACAAATAACGGCGCTTCCTCGTGCTTGTCTCGTCGAGCATTGCCAATGAGTTGTGAGTTTGATCCGTATTGCCTGCCTCAGGCTAATGGGCGGGTCTCAGAACTAAATTAAGTTTAGTAAATAATAACTACAACAACATCAAAAGAATGATATAATTATTCTTTCTGTTATAAAAAAGAAAGAATGAAATTCATATCAATTTGGCCCTGTTAGAGATTAGGTAGTAGACTTCTTGGAGTAGATTTGTATTGATTGGATGAATTTTGACTCGCATATTTGGTTCCCAATGAGTTTCATTTCGCTGAGCGGTTCAAAGTATTTGTGTCCCTCCGGCCTTTGTCAAATGTTGCAGGAAAGAAAAGACACTATCTCCCCAGATCCTTTCAAACTACTCAATCAAATCTTTGCGATCTTTTATATCCAATTTGATCGTCTGCTTACCTCACTTTGTTATTTTCGTTATTATTACCATCACAACACCATCATTCATCTTTTCTTCCTCCTCCCCCTCCTCCTAATCCTCAATCTTCTTCGCCTCTACTTTGGAGTTGTACTAACGCCAAAAGTAACTGGTTGCTTTCATTGTAGCTAAGGGGGACAGAAAATATCCGCCATACTGATGATTTTCGGAATGCTGTCATCTGGATAGCTTCGATTCTTCCTCTCTTTGCACTACACTTCGGGACTGTTCCGCGCAGCGCTAACACTGATGATTAAGACGCCTCCATATTTTATGACTATTTTAGTTTCCTGACAAGGAACCTTTTATTCCCTGTTACTCTTTGTGATTTACCATACAATCTTTCCTGTGCTTGCATGTTCCAACCGTATGTGGCTCTTGCCTGTCGTTGTTGATCAAGTGATAGCAAATACCCTTCATTCTCCAGGAACCTCCTTAGTATCGCCAAAATGTTGTGTACTCATTATTGGACACCAACATATTCATATTTTTGACAACAGCGTTTCAATGCTGTAGAGTTTGGTCATACATAATACCTGATAGTACCCGTTTTTGATCGTTTAATGTTCTACTCGAAATAATACAATCCTACTGTAAAATGTTTGGTTTAGAAGGAAAGTAACTTTTTATAAAAGGTGATAGAGGTGTACTCATTTCTGAACGATACTGTAAATGTATTAGGTTGATATAAAAGTCTTCAACATTTTTTGACAAAATATTTTATTCATATGAATTCACAACGTCACTATTCAATCATCAAATATTTCCCTTGGCTCCCTATGACCTTACGCAATCTTTCCATCATGAGAATAGGATTCCACTTTTGATTCAATGAATTCCTTGGGGAATCTTTCAGTTGAGTTTTCATACAGCAAAATGATTGGTCGACACTCTTGCCTAGAAAGAAAACTGCTCTGTCCCTATGCGTCATTCAAACGACACAATTGATCATTATAGAGTTGCGCAGTAAATGTTTTTCCAATAAAGATTTCCTTTTGCATCTTACCAAACTCAAAGGATAATATATTTCCCCAAAATATTCCGTTTAACTTTAGATGTTAAAGTCTACATTGTACATTGCCAGTGACTAACTTGTCCAAAAAGGTCACCTTTCTGTGTCGAGCAAGAAGAGAAAGGCAAGTGTTCAAGGGCTTGTAATGTTGTCTGATATTAGTGCCTTTGCTGCTTATTGTTAGTTTGTTCTTATATGTTTAGCTGTGTTTAGTCTGAACGCGTTTGGTCCATAACTGTATTTAGCTGTGCATAGAAAAGGAGGACGAACAAAGACACGTGTGCTCAGGGCGATTGCCTGGTCCAGAGAGTACCTTTCCGTCCCCACACCGGGGCTCCTGTTCTCGGTACCGGAAACGGGGTTCGTTAAATGGGGGTTGTTGGGTAGGTTCTGATTCGGCGTGTTTATTGACTTACACATACATATACATACATAAACATTACAGTTCATGTGGGACCCATTTTCCTAGCTATGCTTCTGAACATTTAGTTAGGCTTGTAAACGATCGAGTATAGCTGACTGGTGGCAAAATGAATAAAGACCCAAGTGAACATGAAAGACACTTCTAAGTTAATCCTAACATTGTGCTAAAGGCTGCCATGGAAACTTTGCACCAACCTATTATTTAATGGCTTTATTGTGAATGTTATGGATTCTTTAATTGCTGGAACTTGCCACTCCCAAATTTAGCATTTTAAACGAGGCATTATCCATTTTTTGTGTGCATAATTAACCTTAAGGACAGACCCAACATCTGTGGCCGGATATATCTATAGTTGATGTTGCTTAAATGCTGCAATACATGATAAACCACCAAGGGTTCACCAAAATATGAATCATTCTGTCCCCAAAACGTTATCTGTGACACCTTTTCCTTTATCTTTCTCCTAAGGTCAGATATATTGTTCGAAGTTCCTGGGAAGGATCCGAAGAATTACAAAAGATGATAATTGATCTAAATAGAGAAAGTAAAAAAGTATGCTTAAAGATGAACAGAACAGTGACACAACTAATGTTCAACGATAAAGTCCCCAAAAAGGACATAAAGATAGAAGAAGAGACTCTAGAAGATGTCAATGAATACGTCTACCTAGCACAGGTAATACATCTAGAGATATGCCATGACTGCGAAATAAAACGACGCATAACGATAGGTCGGAAAGCATTTGGTATGAATAGAAACACCCTGAAGAGCACCTTGCTAATGTACTTAAAGCGTAAAGTATACAACTGTTGCATACTACCAGTCATGGAAACTAACAAAACGAGCTGAAAACCAACTCAGAATAGCACAGAGAGCCATGGGAAGAGCAATGATAGGATAAATCTAAGAGATAGAAAAAAGATCAACATGGATCAGAGAGAGAGGACTAGAGTGAAAGATATTATACAACTAATTAAACAGCAAAAATGTAGATGTCACCTAGCAAGAAGAGATGACAATAGATGGAGGGAGACTAACCGACTGGTGCCCATGGGAAAGTAAACGCAGTAGGAAAAGGCCAGGCACAAGGTGGAGGGACGAGAAAGAAATGTTTGCCGGTAAGACGTGGCAAAGTTTAGCACAAGATAGGTCGCCATGGAAGAAGATGGGAAAGGCCTCTGTCCAGTAGTGGACTTATAGCGGCTGCTGCTGCTGCTGATGATGATGATGATGATACCCCATATAGGGTCCTGTTTATTTAAGACCTACCGCCGTAGTCTTTTAAATGGCTGCATGTGAACACAATCATTACTGATATTTAGTGAATATAACGGACTGCATTCATTAACTTCTGGCAGAAAATAAAGTTGAAAACATTTACATATACTATTCATTGTTTATTTGTTAGCCATTCCATCATATTCAAGTGTATATACGTCATTATCTTCTTATTTAGTTAATGTTATGTTTTACAGCAATTTTTAAATATTTAAATCTTCATTCTGAATGTGGCACTGAGGACGTCATCGACGCAAACCAAATTCCGTAGATTTCAACACGTTGCATCTTCAAAATTCATGTATTCTAGGTACTGACCAGTAGTATATCGGTGTCTGGCACACATAGTATTGTCTTTTGTCGGGGTGGGGTAGAATCTTGGCAACAAGGTTAAATCCTATCTAAACTCCATCCAGATTAAGATAAACATTACCGGTTCTTCTATGAATATTAAAGGAGGCCATGGCATTGGTATTCAAAAGATGGGTGGCATTCATCTTCCTAAAAGTTCGTTGATTGGCTGCGACTATTATCCCGGATGTTGTTTGGCCGATTCTTGACTTGGCTGACGTTTCATGTTGCCGACTGTTTATTTGCTTGAAAAACAAAGGAAGACAATTCGAGTTACCAAACAGGCCCTTTGTTCGTACTTTATTATTTACAAAAACAACGGTTAATTTTCTTTTTCTAAAATTAGTGCGTAGGGGTATGTATGTAGGATCCATCGTATAGTTACGATTCATGAAAAAAGGTGCCAATCTATTAAATGTAGTATTTATTTACGGTAAGATTTAGGATTTACAATATATATCGTGTTTATGATTTATGGGGGGGGGGTTCGATTGCGTATTTACAATAATGACGGTATTATAATGACGTATGTATCTGTTATGGGTGATCTTTCACTTTCAAATGATTTAAGAGGAACATATTTTATTTAAATAATTAAATGAATGAATTAGAATGAAACAAATTTTCGTTGAAGCACATTTTCGGCAATTTAAACCATTGGCGATTTTCACTACGGAATATCATACGCGTAAACATGTTCTGCTTTAGATACTGGTTTCTTTGGAAAAAAATTATTTGTTTTTGTCTTCTTTGAATATATATGTTATGCCGAATCTGCGAAGCCGCCCATTTCGCGTAAAAACGATGTATTTATGTTTTGTAAAAAAAGTTTGATTTCACTTGATTTTTACATACACTTTTGATTGTTGTTTTGATTAAATAAAGTGTTAATCAAATTAAAACTACGTATTTATTTATTTTTTTGTTAAAATACAAAAGTAAATACGTAGTTTTAACTTTTAAAAAATGCGCATGTGTTATTCTTTTTTTTAACTTCTTTAATTTTAATAAAACGTTTTAATAACCGGATTATTCACGTCTCCAATTAATACACCGAGTCTTCAAATCTTAATTATTCAAATATTCAATTAACTTTTAATACACGAATTAATTGATATGAATAAATATATAATAAGAATAAGAAATCCTAAAAACAATGTTGTCTTAAAAGCAAAATAAAGTTTTCCATAAATATTAAACACGATATATATTGTAAATACTAAATCTTATCTTAATAAATACAGCATGTAATAGATTGACACCTTTCTTTTTCATGAATCGTAAAAATACGATGGATCGTACATACATACCTCCTTCGCACTAAAATGAACCGGTGTTTTGGGTAAATAATAAAGTACGAAAGAAAGGCCTGTTTGGTAACTCGAATTGTCTTCATTTGTTTTTCAAGCAAATACACAGTCGGGAACATGAAACGTCAGCTAAGTCAAGAATCGTTCAAGCAACGTTCGGGATAATAGTTTTCGGGAAACTGAAATTCGGTAAGATGAACCACACTCCTAAAACATATGTATTAAAACATATTTTTGCCAAAGCCGATACTATATCATTTAAATATTAACACAATATCTTTGATAAAACATACAAAAATAAATAATATTCATACTTTTTATTAGACAATGTCACATAATATAAAAAGAATAATACCGATTACGTGGCATTAAGTGCAATAACCAGATCACATATTTGAAGCCAGTCAGATGGATGATATGGTATGGATGCTGGGGTGATTTTTTAGCAGAATGTCATCAACTCCTCCTTCAAATACTAGCTCCAGCATGTTGAAAATATATACAAGTCAGTCTAAGTAGAACCAGAACGTTCCTCTTTGGTCTGCCTACAATTCTCTTCTGAATCGATTAAAAATCAGCCATCTTATTGACAGCACTAGATCAGTTGTCAAAACTCAATTGACATGTATCTGGTCAACAGAAGAAGCACGTTGTGACATTAGATATAAAGAGTGTTGAAGTTAGAATATCTAGATGATCAGTATAAAAACAAGTGGGTGCTGTGTCCATGTGCCTTCCATACAGTTCTATGTGTTCTCTGATGTTTGGGAAGAATGCTAGAAGGTAGTGGGCCTGACTTGGAATGAACTGAGAGGCCGACAAAGTGTAACTGTTGTCCAAATCATCAATGGAAACCACTACAACAGTTCTATTGAAGCAGATCATGTAACCCTCCAGGTTCTTTTCAATCTATGGTTTGAGGCATTCCTTGATGACAATCCATCTATTAGAGACATGTTACAATCAGGAACTGGAAGTGGCTTGCGTGTCTCGCCAAGAGGCCTATGAGAAGTACAATACAATACTTGTTATTTTGAATAGTATGATCACATTCATAGAGATTTTCCAATGTATGCGTGGGCATGCAACAGCTGATTATCATGCTACAGTTTCAATGTGCTGTGATTGAGGGGAATTGGTTTTAATATATATCCTCATTGTAGAAACTCGGTATCTATTTTTTGCCTTTGATCAGCTAGATTATGCCCAAAACGTTGCACGTATGCATAACCGGCGCTACCATTAGGCCCATTACGCAGCCGCCTAGGGCGCAGACCTCAGAGGGGCGCAGTGATGGTCTTTCAGTGTCACGTTATGATCAGTGGAACCTGTAATTAATTTTAATTAAAGCCCGCAGTTTTAATTTAATTAAGTTAACACCAGAAAAATAGAATCTTCTCACGGTCAGAAAAAGGATATATTTATTCCCAGACCTGCTGGATGCTCAGGCGCCGGTCCTGGCCAGAAAGGAAATTGGGAGTTGGACACTGCAAAACACATGACTATGGTTGGCGTCAGAAAAGCGGGCCAAAAAAGCAAATACCAAAATTCACAGTAGGAGTCCTAAGATATGTCAGAAATGATGACGGCTGAAAAAGCCAATTTAGTAACGTGATGGATGAGTTAGCGGCTTCTCAGCATAAATATATTTGAAATATAAGTACATTAACTTAAAGTGAACTCGAGTGGAGTAGGAATGACACTTCGATCAAAAACATATGTTTGTAAGCGGGGAACCCGGAGTGGGCGTGCCATGGATGGAGGTGTCAAAAAAGGGTGGGACCAAAGTCAACATGCAATCTTAACATAAGGGACCAATTTGATTGTCAGACAGAGAAAGGGTGGACGGTCAGGCAGGAGAATTGACACCGGCGCGTAACCTCGACGCGTGTGAAGTTAAGTACCCGTGACCAACATACGCCTACGTCCATCAGTTCCTTTCTTTCTCTTATTCCGTAAACAATTCGGCCGTGTGTTTTGTTCGTATATGTTTTGAAAACATGCTACGTCTGTATTTCACGTGACTAGAAACTTACGGCGGAATAAAAGCATTGTAGACTCCTTTTTAAACACGGCTTGTGTCTGTTCTTCCACTGAATGGTGTGTCTGCAGGTTACACAATAGTAATGACCGTTACGCAACATCAGGAGAACATTTTAAAAGTATGCATAACCTCAAGACATCTTATCTTGGAATTGGGATGAATTCATCAATGGCGATTTCACTGCAAATAGAAGCAATACTATTATATTCACTCGAATTGGAATTTACACGGCCATATAACATCGTAATAAATCAACCAATGTCTTGGATGGAATCAATGGAATTGTGTCCTATCCAGCAACATTCTGTTTGATATGTCTCCAGCTAACTCGCCTTGCTGCTGAAGCTGTGTTAGTTTCACCCTCAAGTCAAAACTCAAAGAGCCAACACCATAGCCGTTCACAAGCAACACTGATTGGACAAGAAAAGGCTGCAAACAAGCTTACATCTTACGCCATATTTGTAAAGCTTCCGAAAAAGCATTGCACCTCAAAGTTAGAAAGCACTGTACCTCAAATTGAAACCTGTGAGACAGAATGGACAAAGTCTTACTTGGAATGTCAATGAAGAAAATCTGTGCATTAAAGTTGGATCTGATGTTGTAATATTAAAAGCAACAGCATCACTTTTGCCAGGCTGCTAGTTATTGTCAGGCGTAAACCTACATTTGCTGTAGGAGCAATCGGATTTTGATGTAAACAGATGGGACCCTTCATCCCACAGCAAAGTTATGAATCAGACCAAGATAATAATGACAATGATGAAATTTACTCAATATTAGACACTAATGATGGAAAGGTTTATCTGATTGTTGAGGAATGGCGGTAGTTCAAGAATTAATGGCAGTGAACACTTTGAAAACATGCAAGGATTTTGTCATATGTGACAATTACACTTCAAGTACATCACCCAAAGAAGGCACAAGACAACGTCGACGAGGAAGAATTACTGCAGTTAAAAACTACATTGTACAAGACCCAAGCAATGACACAAAAGATTCCTAGCATTGTACCTAGCACAGCAAATGGTTGATTCAAGAATTTGATCTTGACAAACGTCTTGACAAACCTTACACACACACACACACACACA
>VCCN01006563.1:11218922-11231821 GCA_006491835.1 Architeuthis dux
ACAACAAACTGAACAAAGCAGTTCAAAGTATAGAATAAAATACTAAGTAAATCCATAAATTCCTAAAACATTTTAGATATCAAAACAATCTTTTTGTATGTTAAACTATACCTAATTACAAGATATTTTCAGTTGCAAGTTTTCTGAATTTGTTTTGTTTATGGAGGCAAAACCCTCTCTGATGAAGTGATCATATATGGTGACTCGCCCAAGAAGTGTCCAAAAATGGAAAATATAAAAAGATTTAAAATTAAAGTAGAAAGTTAAATAAAACATCCTCAGGTGATCACGTATAGTCACTTGTCCCATAACAAATTTATTGTATTCACTGCCGTCTTGAAAAGGTTTAGCTAACAAAAATAATGTGGTGGTGGTGATGGTGGTGGTGATGATGATGGTGATGATTGAGAATCATATCTTTGCTAACTGTTTCTGTGAATTGATGGGTGTCATTGTTATTAACTTATTTCGATATTGCATCCTATAAAAATACAAAAACTCATTGAAGTTTTCTAATCAAACAACAAACTGAACAAACCAGTTCAAAGTATAGAATAAAATATTAAGTATCCATAAATTCGTAGAATACAATCATGCTTATATCATACTAAAACATGCCAATACAGTCTTATTAGCCATGAAAGATAGACTCTGCCAAAATTATCTTGAAACAATTTCAAGTTTACATTTGCACAAGCATTCAGTGAACACATTCTTGTGTCACTGAAAACAAAATTGTACAACGTAATATTTCTGCGCACAATGACTGCTATAGATTAGAGGAAACATTGATCTAAAGTACCATTCAATTGATACTGCATCATTAATCTGTTAAAAGCACGGACAAAGGAATCGGTGAACCGCAAAATCAACTAGCTGACATGTTTTTTCTTTGTTCACTTCGTTTTGTTATTGTCAAACACCCGTCCAAGATGGTGCTGTCAGGGAATCATTAGAGACAAGGAGGCAACAAAAACTAGCCCTAATACAACACACACTGGAAGCCGTGTGATTCTATCAAAAATAATTCAGATATAAGTTAAGTATGTAGTTACTGCCACTAAGTTTTTTTAATATTATTTTACTTTACCATTCCAAAATTAATCACTAAATCCTTTGCTCCAAAGCTTTGCTTAAAACTGTTTAATTCAGAGTACGATACAGAACTGCACTTCTATACATAGTTGCTTTTACTCTACTAAACTGGCCGATCTGAAAAGCTTATTTCTGTTTCTTTATACATCTTACTAAATAATTCGGTTCAACTCAATCATTCTCTAATTCACCTTTCCTTAGAACTTAATTATTCCGACATAGTTTGGACATGTTAGAGTTCTCCAAGTTTTCGCTTTTGGAAGGTTGACAGTAAATAGGTAGTAATTAAAAAAGAAAAGTTGTCGGGACGGGAGGGAGGGGGTCTGGCCACTTAAACTCGTGGCGTACACTACGCACTATGGTATGGACGCGATGTTACACCCACGAGCCAGCCCCCACGTATGGGCAAATACGAGGTACATGATGATGTCAATATGAATTACTAAATCTACACACCGCATCGGTTGTCACGCGAGTCAACAAGAACAGCGATCCCCAGTGAGGAACCAGAACTGGGATCGAAAATGTTTGCAACTGGAACAAACTCCACGCATCAAGCACTGGAGTAACACCACGCCGATGATACACCTCACAGTGGTCTTCTATGTACAAATGGGGACCCGACAAAAGTAACAAGATCCAGGACAGAGTATCTAGAAGTTATGGAAGCGTTCTACATTTCTTCACTAAAACCGAAAGAAACGTCAACGTCTAAAGCCGCCTACAACACATGGCGGGAAAAACACCCCATGGGCAGACTAAATCTAGATGCCAAGAAACGTTCAAATGTCAGACATGACAACGTTAAAAATAAGAGACTACCAGATCTGGAACTCGAAAGCATCCGTGAAAACCTCAAGAAGAACAGCACCAATACAGAAGAATCTATCAACGGGCCAGACGAGACACCAGCAACTGATGAATAACAACAAGCAGAAGTTACCATCACTTGGCCCCGGTAGTACACCAACAAGCAGGGGCAGTTCAAGAAGAACATGACAATGAGAAAGTAATATGGATGACAACAAGCATTCGGCACAGATGGGAAACCATAAAGGAAACGCCCTTTGAAGAGCGACCCTCAATCCCAAAGAAGGAACCCAAAACAAAACTTGCCAATGAAGCCGTCGAAAGTATCAAGGACAGGATGGGAAAACCAGTGCGTCTAGCGGAAATCAACCAACGCAGCAGGAGTAAGACCGAAACAACAACAAAAACAGAACAGAAGAAAATTGAGAACAACATCAGAAAACTGCGGGGTCAACTATCACCCCTGAATGAAAGAGAAACAGTTTCCAACATAACGAAAAGAAAAAGAAAGCAGCTGGAACGGCAACTAAACATCAGAAGGAAGAGAGATGTGCCGGAGCTAAAGAGACGCTAAAACAACAAATCCATGCAAAAACGCAAATAATCAAGAGATTCACGAAAAGAATCAAGTTCTTCTGGCAAAACACGATATCCAAAGAGGATACAAAGATACTCTACCGAGATGCAAGATGAAGATATACATCTACGTACCGCCTACTACAGGAGTTCTGAAGTTAAATCTGTGAAAGCAACAAGAGGCATAACGAA
The DNA here is from genome assembly GCA_006491835.1 of Architeuthis dux. NCBI lineage: Eukaryota > Metazoa > Mollusca > Cephalopoda > Oegopsida > Architeuthidae > Architeuthis > Architeuthis dux. The sequence continues at coordinate 11,221,596 of VCCN01006563.1, forward strand.
AGAGCTACGTGAATCCAACAACACAACGTTTACACAAGAAAAATGATCAGACATCCACATCACAGAGACCATTGCTGCCATTAACAAGACCAAAAATTGGTAAGCACCAGGGATTGACAACATTGCTAATTTCTGGATCAAGGGCATACCGAGCATCCACGAAGACCTCACATGGGCATACAATTACATATTCGGGAATCCTGAGAAATATCCCAAATGGCTAACATGGGGAGTGACGTACCTGCTCCCAATGACGGTAGAGACGCGGAACACGAAGAACTGCAGGCCCATCACCTGCCTACCAACAACATACAAGATTCTCACCTCCATCATCACGGAGAGGATATACAACTTCCTCAAAGAGAACAACCTGATCCCAGCAAAACAGAAGGGGTGCAAGAAGGGAAGCTACGGGTGCAAGGACCAGCTAATGATCAACAAGGCGGTTCTGCAAGAAGACAAGTCGAGAAAAAAGAACCTATCAACAGCATGAATCGACTATAGGAAGGCATTTGACAGCGTGCCACACACCTGGATAGAGAAAAACCTACAGAGTATGCCCCAAAACATGGAGAGCATGAAAACCTGGAAGACAACCTTAAATATCAACCATGATATGGGTCACTAACATCGAGACCGATCAACATCAAAAGTGGGGTCTTCCAAGGGGACTCACTATCACATCTGCTCTTCTTCCTTGCACTAGCGCCAATAAGCAACCTGCTAAACTGTAGAAGTTACTGATACACAAAACGGCAAGCTGAACCATCTGTTCTACGTAGACGACCATGACGACAACCAACTAAAAGGCCTACTCACCATTGTCAATACTGTCAGCGATGACATCAAGATGGAGATCGGGATAGAAAAGTGTGCCAAAGCTACATTCAGGAGAGAACATCTGACCCAAACCGTAGACATAGACCTTGACATCAACACCACGATCAAAGAGCTAGACCAAAATGGCACATACAGGTACATAGGAGTGGACGAAGTCGATGGCATACAACAGATGATTTGGAAAGAGTTCTTCGGGAGAGTACGGATGCTATTCAAAAGCGGGCTCAATGCAGCCAATAGGCTCAAAGCTATACACACCCTAGCGATACCTGTAGTAACATACATCTTCAACGTCATCAACTGGAAGCTGAATGGCACCAAGTGACTGGACACCAATACAAGTAAAATTGCTTACCAATGAGAAGATGCATTACCCGACAGCAGATGTCGACATGTTTTAACTACCAAGTGCATCAGGGGGACAGGGTCTAGTCCAATAGATCAGACATCGTTATCAAGGACAGGAAAGAAAAGAAGTGCATGCTCATCGACATAGCAATACCATCAGAGATAAACACCCCCGTGAAAGTTACGGAGAAACTGTCCAAATACAACAATCTGGAGATCAAAATCAACATGATGTGGGGTATGAAAATCAATATAACACCAGGGGTCTTCGGAGCACTAGGACTCGTGAAGAAGGGAACGGAAGTTTTCACCAACCGTATCTCAGGCAACATCAACATCCACATAGTCCAAGCAATCGCCCTACTCGGAACAGCCCACATACTACGCAAAGTACTGTCGATAAAATGAAAACTCCCCTATAGCGCCACAGGTTCATATTACAGAATGCAAAAAGAAGCATTAACATAGAAAGAAAGAAAGAAACAAGAAGAAGAAGAAGAAGAAGAAGAAGACGAAGAAGAAGAAGACGAAGAAGAAGAAGTACAAGAAGAAGAAGAAGAAGAAGAAGAAGAAGAAGGAGGAGAAGAAGAGATGAAAGAACACGTCAGATAGTAGATTTTGCAGTTTGAAAATTCCATATTCAGTGCCGTTAATAGTTCGCTCAACTCCACACAACTAACATCAAATAACCTTGATATCACAACCGTATAATGCATCTCTACGCCACTGGACACGGATTAATGATGCTGTATCTATGGAATGATGCTTAAGATCCATTGTTTATATTTTCTTAGCTTTGCTTAATCTGACAAAGAACTACAAATGTGAGGGGGAGGATCAAATTCAATTCTATATTAATAATCTGCGGGAGTTGTTTGCTAACTATTGTTCCACGGTGTGGCGCCCTTATATTTAAAGAGCTTAGTTTAGTCTGACATATTTGCGGTGCATGCAGTGATGACCGAATTCCTTACAGTAATAATGCTCGGCAAAATTAGCTTGCTAATCATTGCGTCACTGCGTGGATGCTTTAATATTTATTAAGCTTAGCTAGTTCTGGTAAACGGCGACAAGTGGAAGGCACCCGGTGAGAACCGAATTCGGTACTGCTGTATGATTATGCGGGACTAGCTTGCCGAGGGTTGCATCACGGTAAGGTGCACCCAGATTTCTTATTGGGAGAGGCTGACGTGATATATTGCAAGAAATACCTTTCTGTTTTCTTTCTCGCAGAGAGACGGATAGTAATTCAAGACTGTTCTAATGTCACGCGAAAGCAATAATTATCCTGGAACAGCTGACGAGATATAAAGCAAGATATTCCTGTGGGACTATTTACTCTGCATGTGAATCGGATAGTGATTCAAGGCATTACTCGGCTGGTGATAAAGGCAGTGAAAGCAATGATTAAATGTTTGTTTAATATCACTTACTCTTGCAGTTTTGGATGTAGTTTTAATTTGTTTAGCTGTTGCAAACGTTTTATTATTGTATATACTACTTTCACCCGGAGATGATATAAATAAAAAACACAATACTACTTTTCTACGTCCCCCCCGGTGTATTCTTTATTGATTATGTCTGCGCATATCCTCGGAATGAGTTCAATTGGTGCTACCCTCGTTGACTTTCACAGTGGGTCTGCGGCAACGAATGGTTTTATTGATTCAGGTACCATTAAATACCATGAAGTTGTTTAGTGCGCCTCCAGTCAACCAATTGGTTGACATTGTCGATTAACTGTCTGAGAATAGTTCAGAGATTTGGTCAAAGCTGAGAACGATTAATTCCAACATCTGTCTATCCTCTGACAACCTTCCAAAGGAAAGTACAAACCAAAAGTACTGAACGAACTTCCAATAATATCTTTAGAGTCGGATATATTAAACCAGAAGCATAAAAACTTCGTCAATGTGATCGATCAACAAATGACTCTTTTTTACGATTTTAAAGGTAACGTATATTAAAATAAATTTGAATATATTATTCTGAGACGTGTGTCGTCATTTTGTGCACCCGTAAAGAGATTATAGATACTAGCTAAAATCGCCCTACGGGTGGTATTTTCAACAAGATGGTTACGATTAAACAAAAGCATACAGTTTCGGTTTAGCTGACCTGATGGACACAGAGTAAGGGTGCAGTTTAACATTATTATTATATTGTAAATCGAACCCCAGTGCTGAAAACCTTTTGAAGTTGCAAAATACCAATATGCCAGAAACATGCTATGGAGTCCCATTAGTAACCACAGAGAATTTGGTGGCCATATCTCTAGCCGTCCTTGAGTTTTGCCATGACAGACTGACGGACAGACAGACATTCTGTGAATCATAGTAAGATAATGCACCTATTCTATCAGTAATGCTTGTCTTAATTCCTGACCATTGACAATTCCTCTCTTCCTGATTTGCAAGCCATTTCAATAGTAAACCATTAGCAATGTATTCAGATTATACACATAACCACTACTAACGCTCGATTTAATTCCTGACCACTGATAATCCCTTTCTTCCAGATTCCCCATGCATTTCTATTGTAAAATCATTAACAATTTATCTACATTATCCATATAATAGCCCTATTTTGTCAGTAATGCTTACATTCATTCCTAACCACTAACAATTAGTTCTTATCTGATGTTCGATGCACTTCCATAGTAAAATCATTAGTAATGCACCGTTTTTTCAGACAGCATCGCTTGCCTTATTTCCTGACCAATAATAAGTATTGATTTTAAATATCACAAAGCATAGCTTCAGAAAACCGAATTTATTGACTAAAACTAGTACCCATATGTATGTTGGTATTTTTTTCTTGAGAGCTTTTACCCAAATTCATAAAATCTGCTTTTAAACAATATGTAGGGTGCCGATATTACATCTACTAAACTATGCCGATATTAGGGACACCCTACACATTCCTTTAAACAGCGATTTCATGAATTTGGGTAAACGCTCTCAAAAAAAGAAAAGAAAAGAGAATCAACACAAATACAGTATATGGTTACTAGTTTGAGTCAATAAATTCAATTTTCTGAAATTACGCTGTGTACTACTCCAACACTTAACTTTAAAAAGCGTTCACTGTAACTCGTTGAATTTGAATTCGCATCCCATATCACTGGGGCCCGACTTAAATGAACGTCGTCATAACTACTTCATACTACGGGGATCTCGATAGTTAAACGAGGCAATAATTTGTAGTCATTCTGCGACTTATTCCTCTCTGATTTCTAAGGCAATCATTTTTTCACTGAGGTTTTATAGTAGCCATACATCGTTTTTCGAAGGATGTTGTAAATTTAGTAATGGATACTAATATAGAAAACCATTACTCTCATCTTTTCCTACGCAATATTCCTCAGCTGTCGTAAGCAATTCGATATCCTATCGTTCTCGGAAAATTAGATAAACTCATTATCTACGGATGACGGCAATTTCATTCATTGAAGTTCTATGGCTAACTCAATAAAATTGCCGTTTTATAATGATTGATTGTAACTCAGTTCTATCTGTGAATCAGGGATTTTATCTTGCAACGGATAACTTGCAATGTATTATCTTGCAATGGACAAGGGTTTTTATCTTGTTCTTCCGCTTCACCACCAGTTGATGGGTTAACTCACAACATTTGCATCTGCAAGTCAAATATTTTCAAAATGGTAAGTTGACGAATAATAAAATTGACCAAGGAACGGAGCAAAAAGACGAAAAAACGATTGTCCTTGCTAAGTAGCAAAAACATCGGTTAAGATAAATGAAGTCACTACATGATTTGTTTGGACTCTTCTTTTGTTGATTTTGTTACCATCCATTCTATATGGTATAACCCGTATGCAAAGAGGAGGGGGTCCTTTTTTCTCGGTAATGGATACCATACGGATGTTGCGCCTGAATCGTCTGAAACATTTTGATAGCAACACTAGCAACAAACACGAGTCCGAACAACTCTTTGAATGATAATGACTGATCTAAATCATATGATGCTTATTATACAATTGTATTTCGTGAATCCTCAAGGTGCGGAAGTGGCAATACCAGGGAGACTGTTTTCTGACGTACACCACTATCAACGGATTGTTACTAAAAACCTTTTTAGTGTTATCTAAAGTTCTGAGATGAAATGTTTCCATTATTCAATGTGTCATTCAGATTATTGTCATTATTTCCGTTGTTATTAATACCACATGTCTGGTAATACATGTTCTGTCTTCTTTCAGATGTATGTTGTAAAGACGAATACAATGGAATAGATGCAAACAGGAATAAAACACAGCTTTATATTTCTATTCATCACTTCTTAAATCATTTACATTCTCATACATCTCTGTCTTGTTTTCGAGATGTATAATGAGTAAAAGTAACCGATACATTTAAAAAAGTTCACTTTAACATCATTATACTGCATGCAAAATTGACAGAAGTTGGACCGAAGATCTAAACATACAAACATCAAAAGAATATTGAAACAAGATTGAACATTGAAAGGTTATGTGAAAAGATCCGAAGTCTTTGCTCCAGATTCTGTCAATCTTGAAGGTGTAAAAGTATGTCAAAGTTAACTTTTCGAAATGTATCGCATATCTTTTGCACCCGCTGTATACAGGTCCTTAGCACTATTGGTACAGATATACAATAACTTAGCATATATTTGTCAATGGCAGGCAGTATTGACTAAGTCAGCATCGCTATACAAGAGGCACACCATTTTGTTTATTACGATATCCCTTTGATTACTGTATGGTGAAATACGTAGACAACGTAATTATTTGCGTACTTATTCCAGTATTATTAAAATAACATCTCGTTCAAAACTTCCCTGTCTGTTTGTACTTTCCTGTTTCTTCAAAGAACACGCCTTTCAGTCTTTGATTTGACCAGCGTGATAATATTTTCCGCACATGATTTGTTCCGAGATAAAAGATAGTCTTCCATCGTTGGTCGGATTTTCACATATGATCAGAATGAATTCTATTCACTAGGTTCTAAAGCCACGCATATTATTACTCGGATGTCTAGACAGAGCCGTGTGACCGTATAATTTATCCTCTTGAAGCGAATAAACATTAAGCCGAAATACTTCATCAGGTCATCTTTTATCCTCTCAAGTGAATAGACATAATCACGTCTCGCAGCTATAAATATATGGTGTACAAAACCGCCCAGCGAGGTGTACAGCGTTTGTCCGTAGTTTTCGGATGAGGTATAATCTAAGCCTGAGTATTCTCTGGGTCAGTCGTCTATAATAGTGTTAATGTAATAAACTGTAGATAATACTAGAAACTACGTAGGGTTTTAAACTGAGCGTCAAAACTATTGTGATATGGCAAATATTATGTGACATTACTCACAGTTTGGCTCATAGCTAACCTAGTGACACAGGGACCAACTTGCCCCCTGTCGGGGTAAGTTGGCTCACTATATGGGGCAGGTCGGTCCCTCATTTTCAATAAGTAGAAGCGATTCACAAGAACGCTGAGCAGTGGGGTTTTAAAAACATCGTTTTATGTCCCTTCGCATCACCAAAGATCGATCAGATAAGAAACATTTAGCTGTGTTATTAAAAGCTTCAAATCCTTTGTACAGGGTATAATAATATGTGACACTCATCCAATAGGAACAGTAAAACAAATGTAAAATAAAAGGATTTGCTACGTTCCTGTAGACTATGACAAGAGAATAACAGATCTGCATCATTTGTGTGACCAGGATACATGATCAAACAAACACAATCATAAAAGAAAACAACACCGTGACATTATTTTTGCACGGTATAACTAGAGACATAACAAAAAAGAAAGCATAAGTCCTTATTGCAGTTCATTAGAACACCTCTTACACTTGCTGTGGCAAATATTGTTTTTTTGATAAAAATATTATTTTTCATGAAGAACTGGATGAATAGACATCAATTAAGCTAGTTGAGGAAAGATTTTTGTTTCCACCCCAAAAAACTTATTTGTAGCATATATGCTACATTGGCGCATAAGTGTGAAAAATAACAAATATTGGAATGTAGATACAATAATGTTTATTACATATAATATGTCTGTCCAAAGATTTCTCACGGGCGCATTTCCTGTGATAGTCCACAATGGATTCGAATCGATTTTTTTAACCCAACCCTAGTAATAAATACAGTGATATTTCTAACATGCTGGAGGTTTGCGTATCTTGTCATGTGAACGTTGTGTGCCAATGTAGCAAATATGCTACACATGTTTTCATCAAATTGTTTACAACAAAAACAAAGTATACACTAAAAACAGTTTACTATATCTAAATCATCAGTGTATGAGGATGTTAGAATGTGAAACATTCTATAAATATCTCAATGAAAAACGAATCGCTTTCTGCTTATTGAAAATGAGGGGATGGCTTGTCCCATATAGTCCTTGATAACGTACGTTTTCTACCCTAACTTTGGTTTGCTTTGTTCTATTTTTCTCATTGAGATATTTATTGAATGTTTCACATTTTACGGAGGGACATAAGAACTTATGTAAATCAGAAGAAGTTTTTATGTCCCTCCGCTCCAAAGATCGAGAAAATAAGGCGCATTTAGCTGCGATATTAAAAGCTTTTTAAGTAATAAATACAGTCATATTTCCAACATATTGGACGTTTGCTTATCTTTTGTGACATTACTTACAATTTGGCTCATAGCTAAGCTAGTGACACAGGGACCAACCAACCGCATGTAAACTTCTTCCCGCGCATCTGAAAAGTGAAATTTGTTTAGCAACATGTTAGGAGGGTTACAAATAGCAATGTAAATTCGATTCAATGGCGAGGCCAAAACATAATGACTGATTGTTCTATTTGTAGCAGATCTGCAACATTGCCAAAGAAAGGGGTAATTATCAGCAAATGAAATAAAACATAGGCGCCTATTTGACACTGCTTGACTAGAAGCAAACGGAACTAGGAATAACTGCTTTTTATAGTTCATGCCGTCATCAGCAGATGTCCCTGTCTGTCTGTCATCAGCACATGTAAATAGAGTCTGTGTCAGAGTCACAATTGTGACAAATGTAGAATGGACTTTTCCCAAGGCCAGTGTATCCCACATGAGCCCAGTCGATACACTGTGAGCACTACACTAATTATTCTCCTTTCCTGACTGACCAAGGGCACAAACAGACAATGCAGACCTAGATCTCCTCTAATAATAGCCCGTAGTCCAGTGAAACTGTTTGCCTTAATCTTCACTGCCCTATGAATGTTTCTGGGTTGCGTAGGTTTTGGCTGAGCAGATTTCCTGGACTGTCGGTCACTATAGCTGACTTTCTTTTCCTTCTTTCTTTTGTGGTTTGGACTTCTCTTGGTCGGGCTCTTGGGTGTGGCTGCACTGACTCAGTGAGAATGCAACGCTGACATCAGGACGATCTGAGACTGGCAATGGTACATGATGGTATTTGACAGACGACAGCGCAAAATCCACGTCAGTGAAAACATCCCAAAGGAAGGGGAAGATTCCTTTTCGAAACCAGATGTGATGTTGCGCACAGAGAACGTGTGTTTCCACGCTTCACCAACAATACCTGGTGTGTCGTAAATAGTCATGCTCTGGCTTGGGTGACAACGCAGCCAGTTTCGCTGTGCCTGGAAGATTCGCATCTTCAGTGGCCCGAGGAAAGAAATATCCAACGGTTGAACTTTGTGTGAACAGTGGGTTGGTAAATTCATCACAATGGTGACTTTGCAAAGTCAATGACTTCAATGGCCATATGAGAACCTGTGACTCCTTTGATGGATTCACACGAAGTTTGAAATACTCCAGAAACTTCGAGAAGTTCTCGTCCATCATCAAGTCTGACTCGTGTGCAGTTCAGTTAGATCCAGCAGGCGTTCCGCTGAAGAAATGAGTGTATAACTTGACCGTTCGGAACACAAAACAAACGGTGAGATTGATTGGCCACCCGCGGATATTGCTGCATCCAGGGTGACCAGTTGCACCCCTTTCTGATGAAACCAATGATCCAACCGCTGCAAGGAGGTGCGACTAATTAGAATCTGCCTCCATATTCTTTCCAGGCCAATGGGTAATCTTTTAAATGACCATGTCACAGACAATAAGTCTAGAGTGAGAAGCTGATATCTTACGAAGGACCAGACACTTGACCTGGTTCCTTTCAACCAGCGGAGGGAGGAAAGTACAGCAACGCACATATTAAGATACAGACACTTTTCACTGTCTACGCACACAGGCACATACACTCTAACGCCTACACACGTATAATTACATAGTGAAAACCTGGGCAAACACATGCTTATACATTTGCAATGTTAACAGAGGACCCCGTTTGCCGTGGCTCTGTGCCTTCCATTCCACCTATTTCCTAACACGCAGACATTCATACAAAACATTGGAAAAGTTTTAAAAACTGTTTTACTTTAAACCACGATCGTAAATGTATCTTCTATGATGGCGCTTAAACGAAAACCTTTTGTGTAGGAGGCGCACACCGCATGAATATGCAGAGTTTTCTCACAATTACATAATAGTTTCCCCCAAAGGTATAACTTGTGATTTTGCCCAGACGACTTCGTATAGAAACATATTCCACTTTTATCTAACTTAATATCGTCTCGATTTACATGCGCAACGTAACGCTAAGATTGTGACATTGTTTTTTTTTTAGTTTTGGCATATTTTACGAATAAAACAAAATTCCCTTACCCCAAGAGTACAGTTTTATTGAAATTAAATGCTAGTGATGTATAAAAAAAACTGTCATGGACGACTCTCTCCTTGGAGGAGAGGGAGTATATATCACACAATGCTCACGTGTGCATCGAACACAGATAGCGACACATGTGCTTACATGTCACTGTAATCTAATAATCATGTCTACGAAAGCACACACGTGTATACCAGTGTTTTTCTCGATTCGGTAAAACATGGTACATCGTACGAGAGTGTGTGGTCTGTGAGAGGACTTTGAGACCGTAAGCTCTTTTGCCTGCAGAATTTACGAAAACCAACAGATCTTAAAATCGTGTATATAAAAGATAAAATTCATATATATATAT
>VCCN01006563.1:11332539-11344752 GCA_006491835.1 Architeuthis dux
TTAGGCGCATGAATATGTATACGAATGTTTTCAAACTAATTCATAAATCCGTTGTGAAGTACACAAATACCCTAGTCGCCACAGGAGGCATCGTTTACTGTATTTACTAAGCACAGATTATTTTACGAATTGTTCAGACAATGGGACGGGTTTTTCGTATCGTTTGCTGTTCCTGCAACGCTTCAGCTAATCCATTCTACCATTTTTTGGCATGTGTACTATCCGCATATGAAGTGTTTCTTTCACGTAATGCAAACCCATGCTTTCACTAAGTGTAGTACACCTGAAGAAGGCCGTAGAAAGGATCAGTCGATTCACTGTGCAAACAACTTAAACTACACAAAGACTGTATTGCCCGAATAACTATTGTAATGATAGCAACTCTTTACAAAATGTTAAACAATAAACACAGACTAGTCTGGCATAAGGGCACACGCTTTGGGCGCTGAATGAGGGTCTATCTCACTACAGTAGTAACAGTCTGCTAATCATTACTTCACGGCATGACCCCCAAGTTCAGTTATATACTAAGCATAGATCAGTCTACCACAAATTGTGACGTTATTTCACTTATGATTGTATAATATATTGAGTAACTGTAAGCAAAAAATATCAAATATGTGCAAAATGATGGCGTCTATGTCTTCGTTTATCTAGCAACCTGTCATTTAATGTATAAATATTTATAATATGAATAATTATTTATTTATTGATATATTTTGTATGTGCGCATTATCCCAACTTAAACAGCTTTCACCAACATAAAAGATATTGCTTGAATTGTAGAGAAGTATGTTCCCAAAACGCGCTTGTAATTCCAAACGGCATGATATTTAAATGAATTCCAAACGCCTGGCCAGAGGAGACTGTATCTATTAAGATAACAATGGCAGGGTCTAGCGTAGCTTCCGATGATTCAGAAAGTACATTCATGGACTGCGGTTCAAATCCTTGCATTTACAGTTGATATTTTATAAGAAAAGAAAGAATCCTCAACTACGTTTTCCCTAGACTTTTCTTACTAGCACTAGGCCAAATAAGAGAAACTGTGTGTGATAAGACTGTGTTGCGCCAATCTTCCAACGCAGCTTGTCTTCTTTGAAAAGATGCATTCATGATGCAGGCTACCGTATGTCTGTTTGCGTCTGTATGTGCCCGTGTGTATTTACTAAACTGACTCTATTTTATAAAAAATAACCGTTCACCAAAGTCGCAAGACTGTGATTAAAAACAGAATTACCGTTTACCAAGGTCGCAAGACTCTAATTAAAAAAGAATAACCGTTTACCAAAGTCGCAATACACTATTTTGGGGATTTTAAACTGATTTGGCATTAAATGTCCCATCAAGGGTTGATATGCTGCTAAACAAATCAATCAATTAATCAATCAACCATCTCGTTGAGACTGAACTGACTAATCATGCAATGGTTTATGAGATTTGCTAACCATTGCACTACTGTAATGACCCCATATAGTTACTAAGCTTATATCAGTGACTAATTGAATTAGGAGTCTGACGATCAAAGTAAACGGGCGTCATTTTAGAAGCTCTAAGAAACTACGGTTTTAGGGATGTAATCAACATTTGATTATCTGTTTATTTATCTATTAGTTAATACACGTGAAACGATTCACGCATTTATTTGAATTCCTATGAAACTATTTTCTAAGATAGAATAATAGCAAATTTGGTTCAGTTGAAGAGTCCACGGTTTTAAATGGTGGGAAAGAGGTTTTCTTTTATCAGCAAATGTTTACTCATGATTGAGTAAATCAAGAAAACCACACTGTTCATTATATAAGTACTAGTTAATACCCGTGAAACGATTCACGCATATATTTGAATGTCTATGAAACTATTTAATAAGAAAAAATAATAGCAAATTTGGTTCAGTTAAAGAGTCTATAGTTTCAAATGGTCGGAAGGAGGTACTTTTATCAGCAAAATTATTGCCTCTGGGTGGGAGAGTCAAGCGTTACGGACAGCAAATCAAGAAAATCACTGTTCATTATTATATAAATATAGTAACTTCTCATGAATTGTTATCAGACCATCTATACTGGGAGATCCGATGAGGATCGAACCCACTAACAACGGCCATCAAGTTTAGCTGGCTGACCATTGCTATACGACGACTGTCCTTATCTGTTTGTTTTGGGGGATTATTTTGTTCATATGATCTATTCGTTAATCCCAGTTGAAAAGGATTCATGGATATATTTGGATTGTGAATGTTTCTTTATAGAAATAAATACTGAATTCGTTTACTAGGAATAGTGCTTAGTTTAAAACAGTGGGCAGGAAGTCTTTTTTTTCCAGCAAATCTTTAACCCTCCAGCGAGTAAATGACACAGTTTATTATTAGGTTAGATTAAGAAATGTCGACCAAAACTGTCACCAAAACGGCCAATATAGTTAGAGGACTGAAAATGTAAAAGGTTACTCCTTATTATGCCTAGACAAGAAACATTTCCTTTTGTTTTTCGAAAATTCCGCCCCAAAATAGGTTTTTAGTCGGGGGTCAATTTACACAATTACTAAATGCCAGGTTGGTCCCTTAGTTTCTGTCCGGCTGCGTCCACGTTTGTTTTTCTTTTGAAAATTCGGACTTTTTAGAGATCCTACAAAAGGCGAGTTACTTATTCATTGATCACACCTTTTTCCACCTATTTAATTGATCACCCCCAACACGGCATTTTGGTCACGCTATGGTCCCTATTGAGGGACTGACCAGACCTGTTTATCTACAATTCAGTTTGATGGCGTCTGACAACCAGAGATAACATACGTCATTTTCACCGGATGTAGTTAAAAGGCTGACGTGCAGTGAAGACGTCTCTTGTCGAGGAGGTCAGAACTGAGCTAATAGGCTAAGATCACTCTGCGCCAACAAACATCATGGGCCATCGTGGTAGGGAAAGGCCCGTCACCCACTATGTCCTACACTTACGACTGCAGACCTTGGGGAATGCCTGTGTAAATCAACATACTTTGAAGGCTGATGATGATTATGATGATGATCAATCGAAACCAGTGGAATACCAAGTGCAAATTCTTATCTCACTTACAGAGATTTAAAATTAACCTAGTAAATACCCCTGTCCGCTTGGATAGTGTAATGGTTAGCACACGCAGAAGGTCCTGGGTTCGATTCCCGGTATGAGCAAAGAGTGTGGAAAACTCTTCATTAGGAGAAATCTTACTGTGCACTCAGCAGCTAATTGAGTACATTGTGTGGTTAGGGTAGAGTTATCCTTTCGGTGGACTTGCAATCCTGCCAAGGGGGTGGTCATGAATTCCTTTAGGAATAGTCCTGGACTTGAACAGACTTGAGACTTGCAAGGATCACTAAGCTGAACAGAAAGCTCAACAGAAACGGGGCGCTCTACCTGATTTACTAGGAACCCCTCTCTCCCTGGCCAGATATGTTCCAGATATTTACTCATCTTTGCATAGTCAAGCACTTGCGAGTATCGAATCTACGTCTTTAACAGTGTCTGTCAAAACGAACATGCTAATGTTAGATAATGGGATGTTTTGTTGCCACTTTACCCCGCTAGAATTGCAAGCTGAACAGCATAGCAATTTTAGTACACATATGTATGTGTGTGTGGGTATATGTATGTATGTGTGTATGTACACGCATGTCAGTGGTTAGAGCGGACGTGTGTGGAGGAGTGTGGGCGTGGTGATACACACTCCCAATAATTAACCAAGACGTTTTCAGTGACTTATCTGGGATCTCTGTTGAGCTGTAGACAGTCAGTCTGCCTCTGGTCAACTAAACTCGAACCCCTGTGGTTCTTAATCTGATTACTTTTCTGATAAATATCTTTATATAAATATTTTTTTTAATTAATTCCATGTGCCAGATAGCCCTCTTTGAACTACAAAATAGTTCAAAGAGGGCTATCTGGCACATTGACATGCAATTAATTAAATCTAACGAACATTGGTCACATGACATAGTTGACAAATCAGAAACGAGAATCTGCCGATATGGTTTGAAAAATTTAGTCAGTTGGAAAAATTCATTCGAGAAATGGTTCGCACCCTCGACTTCGATGTGCCAGCCGAAGTTAGGTCCGTTTGTGTTTTCACTCGAACATAGAAAGTCACCCATGATTAGTGAGGGGAATTCGTAACCACTACGCGAATAAAGAGAGTCTTAATTTACCAAAACGCTTGGTTCCGCTGTGTTATTGTGCAAGCGCAAGAATGCAAAGGACAGTTCTGTTTACGGCTAACCCAAAAGAGAATTACGCAATGGAGGCCCACTTATAAAAAGGTATCCATCGTTGCTTCTATGGACGTTTTCTCTTCTTCTCTCATATCACGTTTTGTTCAGACGTTTCGTGTTTTCCAACTCAGTCATTTTCGGATGTATGTTACTCCTTGTTTCTGCCGTTGTCCGTACTCCTCGACCAACAATAACGACCCCCCCCCCACATCATGTGCCCAAGATAGTTAGCTTGGGATGCGACAAAACCACAGACTTCGATCCCCCAGTGAGGACTAAAAGCAATACTCTAAGGAACTGGCTCACTAAATAGCATTCTTCGTTCGGTACCCGTATTTGGATATTTTTAAAACTATACCTTCGTCTAACACAGGCTAATAAATAATAGGACTGAGTAAGAATCGAACTCACTACTCTGGCAATGATCTGTGAATCTTACTAAATATAGCTATACAGTATATGCCAGTTAATACGCTCACACTGTTTTACCATGCTATAGTCAAATCTTTGATTGATACTTAACCCATAAGAACCCGAACCAATTTCTACATGAAGGAAACTTATGTGGGATATAAAACAGACCAAACAGACTACAGGGAACACATTTCTGAAGTGTTTTTTTTTAAATGGACTCTTAGTGTCCGAGATCTGATATATGTCACATTGGGCGTTTAGGGCAAATCTATTTGAAAATATATCAGCTTGACAGATTTGTGTTGCTTAGTAACACTGATTTGTCTGTTTATATGCATTTCCACAACATATATCGAATTTATAAGATTGCTGGTTAGATTTAGCATCAAATTAATTTTCAGGTGTATTTTATAACACAAAAGATCTGCAAACTGAATAAAAATAAATATGACGTCCTCATATTGGAGGTCTTCTCAACAAGCTACTGTAGCTGTAGAAAATTGTTTCAAATTAGATTGTATTAGTAATTTAATTAATTAAACATTATTTTTATGTTTACATTTGTTTAAATTAGTGTTCAAAAAATGTATAAAGAATATTGTATAAGGAAGGGACTGTGCAGATCAATTGAATTGTATGTGACACTGGTGTCACAGTGGGTTCTTATGGGTTGAAAAGAAACTACTGAACTACTCTTCAGTGGAAGAGTCTATTGTTTCAAATGGTGGGTGGGAGATATTATTATCAGCAAAATTGTTACCTTTGGGTGGAATAGTCCATTGTTACGGACAGCAATCATTTACAATAGTAAATAAAAAATGAAAATCACTTCATTTGGGACCTTCTTTCTTGGCCAAAGGATACAATCGTATTAGAAACTTTCAAACACAACTGTCAACATCAACATCGGTTTCTTCGTGTTGGACTGTCTGTATGTAACTATCACGCGTACATGCCGCACCGGTGGAGCTAGAGGGCTGAACATTTAAATTTCTTATGGGTTCAAACAGTCTATTATTAGAAGAATTCTAGATTATTTTTTAGAACCTTTGTTCTCTTCCATCATTTTCACATAAGAGGCATTCCTACTGATTTGATTTGTGCATCAGATGTGTGCATCCTCTGATGTGAATACAAAGAAAGAAAACAGAACACACACATTATACAAGCCCGGCTGTTGCAGTGTCAAACTCCACTCCTACTTCTATTCCGACTGAAGGAACTGGCTCACTGCAACTTTTGTTTTGTAAATATAATACATACAAAATGATAAAAACATTTCTTTTTTAACATAAATGAATGTATTTATCAGAATGAAATAAGTCCTTGCGTATTTGTAACATAAATATTCGTAGATATGTAAGACTTGTCAGTTTGCACACTTACGAACTGCGCCAGTCTACTGAGCACTTCATGAATTCAAATCACGGTAGCTAAATGTTAATTTTATATATCAGACAAACAGTGAAGAGTTTACTCTCATACATTTGTTGAGAATTGTTCTTTTGGGTGAAAATAAAGTCAGCTCCATCTTGGACTGGAGTTTGACAACGGTTCTATATGATATATAACAGTTTTGGGAATAACATATTGTAGTGAAGTGGAAGAGACACCAGCGACAACCAGATTATCTCTTAACCACAGGAGGGCTTATTATACCGTACCGTAAGCTAAGGGTGCTTAATTAAGATGGGAAGTCGTTGCAAAGAATGTTGATACTATTCTGACCAGAGAACCATTAAAATACGTGACATATTTAAGTGCAGGGGATGAGGTGAATTGTTGGCACTCATAAGGTTGTGGACCGTGCCTAATATCATCAGAGCACGGGGAACAGTTTCAAAGACTATTGCGTGCAGATTCAAATCAGCGTTGTCAATTTAGATGTTTTTCATCTAAATCTAGATTTTGTTGTTGCGTCTAGATGTCAGGGATTGATATTTCGATTAATGGAAGTTGCGGGTGAGGGAGTGGGAGGAAGAAGCCAGTGCGGCCTGATTTGAACTGCTATGATCGCCATATTGGCCAGTCTTTAAGTAAAGTAACTAGGAACAGAATTAAAAACAACTTGTTCAACAAAACAGAGTATAATGCCCTTATTGATCCGCGAACCTTCCCTGCATCGATGTTTATCAACAGAAATAGAAGGAACCCATTTTTGTACATCGATATGTACAACATGTTATACTACAAAGCTACAAAGACTAAAGGCAAAATATTTACCTTTATCTTACGCCACTATACACTGGAAGTCAAGAACATCCAGCTCTATTATGATGTATTTCCGTTCAATTAATTACGCTGGTCAACAACACATGTTCACGAGGCATGTGTTGTGGTGTATTTATGTAGTTTTGGAGGCTGATTTAGAACATGTAATCCGTTTTCTTGTAACACGTCTAGTTTTTATTATGAGATGAAAACTGTATCTTAGTATATAATCCCTATAGATCATGATAGGGGGTCTAAAGCTCAACATGTTTAATTTGTATATCTTATGCATAGTAATGTTGATATTCGGCATTGAAAAGTTCTGAAAAGTTCCTGTTTTCATTTAACCTTCGCATATATTGCCTCATGTACAATAGAACTGAAAACAGAATGTGTCCCTAACAATACAAATGAAACATGCCAGAGTAAAACGGACTTGCAAATCGTAATCTGCGTCGAAATTCGCTCTACAAAAGTTGTACTGCAACCTTGATGAGAAAAAAGAAGTTCAATTTTGTTGACCAGTCTTATTAATAATCTAAATCAGTTAGGATAAAATATTCTTATAATAATAGAATATTATTGTAATGAAACAATGTTTTTGTAACTGGTGAATATTATCTTTGTCTAAAGTTAAAATGTATTCTAGCTAAATGCACGGATTTCAAACTTACGAACTATTACCCATATACATAGGTCAGCTATCAATATATGGCTTAACATTTACTTTCATAAGTATTGCACACAAATTCGTAGGTGCATCAATAACTCCGGAATCTAATGATGGACAAACATTAATTTTACACCACTAATATTTATTTTTCAACCTATGTCCTTCCTTGTCAACACATTTAACCAAATGTCTAGGTTAATCAACAGGATCGAACATCATACAGTGAAAGTTTCAGATAAAATCTCAGGTAATAACTGTGTCAGGCTCGTATATTCCCACAAAAGTATATATTCCTGTGAGTTAGAAAAGAGTAATATTGCAGTACAATAGTACTTGTTATGAATGGTGAGTATTTGTCAGTGTATTTAAGAGGAGCTCTTAGACATTTCAATCGTGAATGGATTTTAATATAACGAAACATGTGTATGTCGATGCTCAGGTTTAACAAATTCAAAATGTGGTTTTCGTTTCTGTTTTCGGGTTAATACTTCACAGTCTCGTAGATTATTCGTATATATAAAAATATATATTACATGGAAACACTGATACGCTACACATAAAATTCCGATTTTTACATCATAGAAAATAATGCTAGAAGTGAAAGATATACCAATGGAATTTCGTAGGAAGTTCATTACGAAGGATAATGCAGCTTGGTACAGCTTTGGCTTAGTGGTTCGGGGCTTCCAGGGTAATGGTAAGGTCGAAGACTATGTGGAGCTGGTTGGGACTATATTGAAGAATTGCGCTATAATGGGCTGCAGGGTGTCTCTCTAAGTCCATATCCTTGACGCTCATCTTGATAAATGCAAGGATATCTTGGGAGTGTATACGGAGAAGCAAGGCGAGTCCTTTCGCCAGGAAATACTAGACTTTGAACGCCGCTACCAAGTAACATATAATGGGAACATGATTGTACAGTCTATTTCGTGGATGTGGATTACAGTATAATCGTAAATCCCGAACATCTAGAAACTGTTAAATATTGTTTGATCACAGCAGTGTAAATACCTGTTAATTCACATTCATATGTTGTTTTCTTTTCTGAAAATATGTGATTCTTTTAGAAATGTGAATTAAAATATGCAGATCCATTCGTTGCACAATTTGAAATAGAAAGACTTTAAAATATCACTGTCTTGGGCACGAAAGCAAGGTTTGAATGGAAACAGTCACTTTATATACCTTTTACACATAAACAATTAGAAAATAACACTCACTACACAGGAACACAAAACGTGATGCACGGTGTTATTGACAGCAGTTGCCAACAACTAACGAACAACAATTCGAGCACTTTCTGAAGATCTTACGACTTTAACAGCGATCATACCACGTCATTTCTAGGCAAGAGGAAAGGGTTATAAATGGATCCCACATCAACTAAATGAAATGCTCAGTGACAGTTCCAGATCCCACACTTCTCAGCCGCCTGTCTGTAAGCTTAGATAATTGGGATATGAAGTTATGCACCATTCTCCATATTCACATTACATTACTCATGTAGGCTTTTCAAGTATTTGGAGCCCCATATCCCTAATAAAAGGTTCAATAATAGGGACGATATATTTCGTGCTTCTACTAAATGTTTGACCACTAAACGAAAAGAAGTTAACAGAGATGTCATATTATCATTAGAGGATAGTTGGAAAAGGCTCATTGGTTCAAATGAGTCATTTTTGGTTACCGTATTTCCCGGCATTTAAGACGCGCTTTTTGTCTCGTGAAGCGAACGCTTTATCAGTTGTTTACTAACGTTACTGCGCTATGCGAAATAATGTAAACAGACAGCCACTGTGGAGGAGCTTAATATAGATTTGAATAGATAAGAACATTAGAATAATCCGATAGTGTGGAGGGCCTATGACGATCAGGGGAAAGGTGGGGGTTTTATTTTATTTTTTCGAGAAGATGCCTGCAAAAATTGTGTTGCGTCTTATATGACGGTATGTTATATGCCGAGAAATACGGTAAGCAAACAATCAAGAGTTTATTTATGTGCTTATATATTGTTTATCGATTATTCAAGGTCAACTCCGACTTTAAATTATGTTAAGGTGCAAGACTTGATTACACCATGAAATCCTTCATGACATCACTAGTTTTATTTTATTCTTCCGAGAATATACCTGCATTAAGGTGCGTCTTATATGACGGTGCGTCTTATATGCCGGGAAATACGGTACTGCTTTTTGCTGTTTATATCAAACCTCATCTTACTATTCAAAATATGGTATTTCATACTTAATCTAACATTTCGAAGCCATTTTCAAAATGAATAGGAAGCTATTTCTTTTTTCTTGCCTTGTATTTTCTCTTTCTATCCCGCTTTAAATTAAAGTCCTTCTATCAGCTTCTTCGGAGTTGGGGATCTGTCTCACATGATTGTCGTCTTCCTAGTCAGACAATAATCATTTATTAATTGATTTTAATTGGTTCAGCTCATTAAGTCCAATTATTTTAGCAAATGCTGAAACAACAACAAAATCATGTTTCTCACGGTGCCATAGTAAACGCTCTTGATTAGCGTGCATTGTGCAATAATGAAGCCTGAAGTTACTCGCGTAGCGTTCCGTTGTCTTGTTTTGCAGAGGCCTCTTATCTTTCAGAAAAACATTTGGAAATCAGATTTTCAAGAATAAACGTATGCAAAACCCAAAAGAAGAACTACGGTTTCCCTCGTTATCCAACTGTAGTGCGTTCTTATGAAACCTTTCGTAAGCCGAAATCGCATCCATCGAAAAAGCAATTACTATCAACTTATATAAGAAATATACTTAATCATTCCCAGATCCAAAAATATCCATCCAAAAATGCTAAGTATAACCAGCGTTGCCAATTTAGCGTGTTGCCCGTTAGATTTAGCGCGTTGCTAAATTAGCGCGTTTTCGACTAAAACAATTTGGCCGTTTTTAGTTATCTTCTGGCTATTTATGACAATTTCTAGCGTCGTTTGGTGGTTTGGGGCCATTTTTGGCTATTTTAAAAGATTTAGCGATTTTTTAGCGTTTTTTTGGCAGTGAAACTAGCGCGAAAATATGTTTTGAGTTGGCAACACTGAGTATAACACTCTCATGCGAGCCCTCTTAGACTTTTCTGATACCTTAGTACACGTCTTGCTTACAGATGCACATGTTGGATAATGCCAGTATTTATTCTTCTGCCGTCGATGTGAGGGAGAGAGAGAAGATGTCGTCTCGTTCCGGCGCTGCACATTTACGAGAGGGAATTTTCTGTGCAGGGAAATCAACTCGGAGAAATGGGCTCTCCCACGTGCGTGGTGAGAAAGACGACAGAATTCAGTATTTTCATTTTAAAATCTGGGTTCGCTTTATTTCCGTCGATAGCTTCGATTCCGGGCCGGTTCGCGGATCACTTTGAGGCATCGAATTCTACTTCAGTTAAAATTCTAAACGAGTGGTCAGTTTGCTGAATTACTACCAGTGATGGTAGTAATTAAAAAATCAAGGCTTCTTCCTCCTCTTACTCCCCACTCCTTCCTTCGCCCGTCAAGGTGAAGAGGGACGCTTCTTCGCTTGTTGACCTCTTGCTCTGCCTGTCGGATTCTAACTCATTCAAAACTCTCGCCGATTTACACCGACGTCCTAAAAACCCGACGAAGCTCATTGGTCGGACGTATTCCCTTTGTCCTGACTTCGTCGGCTGTTTGACCTACTTTCCTAGCCCCGGTAACACGATGTGGCCCAAAAACCAGCGAACACAGAGTGCATTTCATTACACACAACATACATTTGAGAGAAAGCACATATACTCACAGACACAGTTCAAAGCTATGCCATGTGGCATAAAGCAGACTTTTGTAAAACGGGGTTACCTGTTTGCAGACAGGAAAAGTTGTCTTTTCCTCGAGGAAATCAAATTAACGTCGTTTTGTGGAAATAACAGAATTACGATTCGAAAGACGAACGGTTCGACGGTGTAAAAACCTGAAAGTATTTCCCACTGTCGATAATACAATTTGGATCTCATTGCACATGCTGTAATCGCTTTATGGAACGACCTTGGGAACGTGTAAGAATGATTCTTCCGTTTATTCGTTTACGAAGCTCTTTCCGTCAACATCTTCGTAATGCCCTCAAGCAATCTTCGTGAATTGGTTTGAACGTCCATGTTTTTAGCAGGTTGATTTTAGAGATTGAACGTTTACTTGGTTCCATGTGCCAAGCCACATTTTCCTTGTCAAGTTGATAAGATGTATATGTCTTTGGTCGCGTCTGTTTGTTGGTTTATTTGTATATTTGTACATTTGTATCTGTCCGCAATATATCTCCTAAAGTTCTTCTGGAAGGGTGGACAATGAGCAAAGTAAGAACTTATTAGATTTTGGAGCGGATACATGCATAATTACACCCGCGTCGTCTGGTTCGTATTCTTTCCTGTCCGCAATATATCCCCAAAGGTTTTCAATGTCGTAGTTGTCCATGTATATGTCCAAAACACATAATATCGCTATATGCGCTCTCTGAGTGCTTTCTAGTTAATACATGTGTTTTGAGAGGATTATCCAATATTACCCGGTGGAGCCTGGGTTCGTTCATATATATATATATCCCTCCACTACGATTCTGTAAGTAATAAGTGTCTTAACATAGGTCAGCATAGGATAACACACACGCAAACACACAAACACACACACAAACACACAAACACT
>VCCN01006564.1:46337-57311 GCA_006491835.1 Architeuthis dux
TTTGTTCTCCAAAGAACCTCTTATTATTAACCAAGCAGGGAAATCAACGTTAACGTATTTGTTGGCTTCTTAAATTTGATTTATCTCAGTCTGTTCATATCTATCTATCTATCTATCTATCTATCTATCTATCTATCTATCTATCTATCTATCTATCTATCTATCTCAGTCTGTTCATATCTATCTATCTATCTATCTAAGTATGTTCATATCTATCTATCTATCTATCTATCTATCTATCTATCAACATGTGTCTGTCTATCTATCTAACCGAGGCAGTTTGTGTTCGCTTTTCACTAATGCCCTCGGGATTCCACCTCTCCCAATAGGTTAGATCGTGGATTACACCATGCTGCTGGTATCGTGTGACTCAATACAAATTGCGAATTACTTGGAGGGGGGATTGGCACCACCAAGTAATCCGTTACCCACAAAACTTTCCATGAAAGACCCAACGTGATACCCCGGTGATCTACTAGGTCATGGGATAATTTAATTCTTTTGAATACAAAGAAAAAAAGAAAGAAAAGGGTGAAAGAATGAAAGAAAAGAAGAAAGAAAGAAAATAAAGAAAAAGAAGAAAGAAGGGATACAAGGATGAAACGAAAAAGGTTGCAAGGAAGAAAGAAAAAATAAAGGAAGGAAAGAAGAAAGAAAGAAAAGAAAGAACGAAAGGAAGGAAGGAAGAAAGAAACAAAAGAAAGAAAGAAAGAAAGGAAGTAAGGAAGTAACACAAATAAAGAAAAGAAATAAAGACATGAGGAAATATAAAGAAAAGGAAGGAAGAATAAAAAAAAAAGAAAGGAAAAAGGAAAGAAAAGAGGAAGAAAAAAAAAGAAAGAAAAATAGTAACGAAAAAAAGAAAAGAAGAGGGGTGGGGGCATAACATTTTAGTGTAAAATTATCCGCTCTTAAAATAGTTATAGAGAAAGACGTTGATAGATTGATCAAGTTAACGAATGAGTGACGAATCTCGGAAACCTAAGCATCTCAAAATGGCATCGCATTTGACGAAGATGATGTCTGAAAGTTACTGCCAACTCCACGGCTTTCTCCCCTTTTATTCACCATTCTTAGCCGTCCTCCATTTTCTTTCGAC
Organism: Architeuthis dux; assembly: GCA_006491835.1. NCBI lineage: Eukaryota > Metazoa > Mollusca > Cephalopoda > Oegopsida > Architeuthidae > Architeuthis > Architeuthis dux. Next base: position 47,437 of record VCCN01006564.1, read on the forward strand.
GCCTGCCGGAAGAACATCTCACGTCTAACGTCATTGGTACTTTTAAAAAAAACAACCTTTCTTGATCCACAATATTTCTTCTCTCTGAACGTTTTGTCCAATGGCGAGCGTCAAACTATGTCAGCTAATCAACCTTTGAACAGAGCGCTCAAATTCTGGGTCAAGAAAAAAACTACAAAAGTAAATACTAGGTTAATCTTTATTATTATTGAATAAAGTATTGTAACTCAACACTTTTTATTAAATATGACTAGTTTTTACTTGTGCCATACTAAGCTAAGCTGAGTAAATATCACGAAGAGAGGAAAGATGAGAATCGTACAAGAACTCTCGAGTAACGACGAAAAGGGGGAGAGAGGCAGATAGATAGATAGATAGATAGATAGATATAAAACAACGTATATAAATATGGATAGTATAGATAATAAATGATAATCGAAACACTACGGGATAGTTACGGCACATGTTGCCAATATATCAGACCATAAAAATTATCCTTAAAAATAAATAAGTGAAAAATTAAATTAAATGAATAAAAAGATAGAATGTAAGTCTGTCTTTTATAGATCATCATCATCATCATCATCATCATCATCATCATCATCATCATCATCATCATCATCATCATCATCAGTTATAAGTCCACTGCTGGACGAAGGCCTTTCCCATCTCATTCCATGACGACCTATCTTGTGCTAACCTCTGCCACGTCCTACCGGCAAACCTTTCTATCTCGTCTCTCCATCTTGTGTCTGGCCTTTTGCTACTGCGTTTACTTTCCCATGGGTACCAGTCGGTGAGTCTTTTGTCCCATCTATTGTCATTTCTTCTTGCTAGATGACCAGCTCATCTCCATTGTTGCTGCTTAATTAGTTGTATAATATCTTTCACTCTAGTCCTCTCTCTGATCCATGTTGATCTTTTTTTTTATCTCTTAGAGTTATCCCTATCATTGCTCTTTCCATGGCTTTCTGTGCTATTCTGAGTAGGTTTTCAGCTCGTCTTATTAGTAGTAAGTCATGGCTGGTATTATACAACTGTTGTATACTTTACACTTTAACCACATTGGCAAGGTGAGGTCAATCATATACGTAGAAGCAAATAGAAGTAGATTGGATATCAGAAAATTCTTTTTTAGCAATAGAGTGGTAGGATTTGGGAATAGATTACCGGAATATGTAATGCTATCAACAGATGCAAATGATTTAAAGAAGAATTATGATTATATATTGTGTAAAATATGATAGTTATAATGTATGTTTGTATATACAAAGTTTATACTTTTTTTACACTAAAATAAAATGTAAAATGTTCTGTCTATCATGGATTGTGAAAACAAATAGATAGGTATTTTCTATAGTTTAGAGAAGCGTCATTAATATTGAAATGGTTCTTCGGACGATTGAACTCCGATCACACTCGGATTTTACACCCGAAGAAGGCCGAAGAATGGATCGGCCGAAACGTCGTGTTTACAACACAAATGACAAGAAGGAGTTCAATCGTCCGAAGAACCATTGCAATATAGATAGGTTCTCGTTTTTTTTTTTATTCACTTTCGTTCACTCCCGAACCTTCCGTTCCCCTTTCCTTCACTCTACCCGGAGCCATCATTGCGGTCGTGTGGTGGTGGAGGGTGGCGAGGCGTGTGATGATGATGAGTAGGCGACTGAAGAAGAAGAAAAAGAAGAAGAAGAAGAAGAAGACAGAAGACAGAAAAATCAAAGAGGGACAAGGTCATATTTGTTTAAAAGGAAGAATTTATGAAAGGCTTATTGAAGATATTTTGCACTTTCGTTTCAGTCTTCTGCCGAGCCCCATTTTGAAAAAAGAATGGCAATCATCCTACATCCGGGACTTTAACGCCTAAAGCCACCATCTTGCTGTAATTCAACGCCTCGTTCTGGTGGAACGGTCTTTGCGATCCATTGAAGAACCAACTTCTCCCCGACCAAGCCAACCAACCCTGATCGCCGGCTAATAGCAACCACATTTGAAAAAGATAACCAACCCACGTTGTCCCTCGTCGCCGTATCGGACGACAACTAAAAACGCTATACAAAAAGAGGCGCCCCTCAAAATATCGACACAATTTAACCAAACAATACGCCAGCCCGCCCAGCAGTTACAATATAGGGGATACCGGGGCTAGTTGCCCCCCTTTTGCGCTCAAAGCAGTGCGGAGAATATTTTAATAGAGTTAGAGCAGTGTTTCTCAACCTTCTTCAGCCCCCCTGGCACTTAGCTACATGTCAACGCCCCCCTGCAGTTCAAATATGAGTAAACACAACGATTTCTACCTGCAAGTCGATTTCTTGTTCTTTCACCTTGCAAATTAATGGATTCATAACCCAGACGGGAATATTCATATCAATCCGATCTTCAAAGCGCTTCTCAAAATCATTTTTCAGTGACTTCAGATACATACAGTATTCTTTGTTTGAAAACAACCGCAAGGGAGATAATTTTAAATGTTTATCCATAGAATAACAGTAACACTACAGGGTATTAAGCAAAATAATTCGCCACTTGCCAGTTACTTACTTGTATAGAAGAAATGGTTGGCGAAATTAGCATTTAATAACGGCCTAATGCTAATTCCTTCTCGTTTGTAAGCAGATACGACTAAACAGCCATTTGTAAATCAGAATTATAGATATTTATGGAATCTCCATAACGCCCACTGTAGAAGTTAAAACGCCCCCTGAGGTCCATAGTGGCCTCAACGCCCCCTCGAAACGAACCAACGACCTCCAAGGGGGCGTTAGCGCTCACCTTGAGAACCACTGAGTTAGAGGAAACATTCATAAATGGAAAAAACTATTGTAACATAACTCACAGTTTGGCACATAACTGACCTAGTGACACGGGGACCAACTTGCCCCATGTCGAGGTAAGTTGGATCACGGTATGGGGCAAGTCGGCTCCTAATAAACAGAAAACGATTCACAAGAACGCAGGGCCGTACAATTTTTGTATCTTTTTATGCCCCCCCCCCTCCTATTTTCTGGATTTCTTTTTGGGGCGGGGGGAGAAAAGAAATCCAGAAAATAAGAAACATTCAGTTGTGATGTTAACAGCGTCAAGGTCTTTGTAAGGATATAATAATATTTGGCATTCCTTCAGTCGGCACAGTAAACAATTTAAAATAATTAAAATATTTCACTGTAGACTATGACTAGCGAATAATAGATCTGCATAATTGCCTTGTGACCAGGATACGTGATCCAACAAACACGACCAGAAAAGAAAACAACACTTTGGCATTAATTTGGCACTGGGGTCGACTTGCCCCACGGTAAAGGGACCAACTTTCCCCAACACAGACATATTCATTTTGGGGGGGGGGGACAGTTACCACCTTCACCAGATAGAGCAAATGCGTCACTCCCCAACGATATCTTTGATATACAGGTTTGCTCACAGTTATGCATGTCGGCTGATACCATTCACTCTAATGCTAACAAATCTTCAACGAGTTTACATTTCAATCTTTATTATTATTGGATGAAGTATCGTAACATACCACTTTTTATGGCTCAGAGTCGGTTGTAGGTAGTGAGTTTATAAGTGTAAATCAACGTATGCTAATCCATGAGGACTTCGTGGCCGATTGGTAAAAGCAGCTAGGCGTAAACTAGTCTCCCTCTGACAATGAGGACGTTAGTTCGATTCTCACCGAAGGCTTACTGTTTATTTCCGATTGCTCTGTTATTCGTTGTCATGGAAGCGGTGGCCCGAATTAATAAGTTGTATAAAAACAACTAAAGGATGAAGGTAAAAACTAGTCAAATTTAATAAAAAGTAGTGAGTTTACATTTAATGATCAAAATCAGTTTTTTACCACTTGGATCTTTGAAGCAACACGAATATTTCTCTGTCTCTTTCTCATTGACATTTCTTGCAATTGTTGCTAGGTGCAGTCATTGAAAGACATGAAAAAGGTCGACGTTTTCCACAATAACTTCCTACGAGGGATCTGTAATATCTACTGGCCTAACAAGGTCTCTGCTGATGAACTGTATATGAAGACAGTAGGAATATGTCCCATGAGATTAATGTAGTTTCCAAGAGGGAGGGGAAAAACACTGACACAGTTTCGATGCAATGCGTCCAACGGCACGTCAATGTTGCAGCACGGGAACGATTCTTTCAAGGGACACTTCCTCGCTTATCACCGGTAAGCTATCACGAACTCCGAGCCGCTACAACGTAATTCACAGTATAAGTCCCAAACGCGATTCCGACGTGGCTACGGGTGGCGAGCCAAGAGCGAACTGTCAAGCCGTCGCCGTCTGTCCTTTTATAACCAGAAACTCGCCGCATCCGGGTTGTTAGCGCTCAACATACGGGTCACCGAATCTCCACCTCGTCTATATATGTCGGCGACCCGTTCACTCGGCTATTGAGTCCCGGGCCCTTCACAAGACAGACTGCAGGCTACCTCCTTTTGGCAAGTCTAATATCCACCACTTCGCCACAGAAACGTAGGTTACGTTGGTTCGGTCATGTACAGAGGATGTCCATTGAAAGAATACGTAATTTAGGGAAAATGTTTTTTTTAAATACCCCCCCCCCATAATAGGTTTTTAGTGGGGGGGGGGGTCAATATGCAATGTAAGTTTATGCTAAATTGATCCCGCTTGCCAGCTTGTTTTTCTTGTTAAAAACTCAGACCTTCTTAGTGATCACAACACAGTTTTTTAATTGATCACCCCAACACAACATATGGCGGTGATTCATAATTTCCATTGGTATGCTAGTTTTCGTTTGTGTTTTTATAGACGCTGATTGTCTCAAATGTTCCTGGTCTTTTAGCTACGATATTGTGCTAGTTAATATTTGAGAACTTATATCAACAACTTTTGTTTAGAATGAAATCAAAACTAAAGGAAAACAGGTCTGGTCAATAGAAACTGTCACGTCAGTCGTGTTGGGTGATCAATTAAAACATTGGGAAAAGGGTGTGTCTTGAAGAAGTTGGCGTGTCTGGACGACACCCACCCCTGGCCCCACGGCTGGTTTTGAGAAGGGTCATTAACATTCCAATGGTTCTTCGGACGATTGACCTCCTTCTCAGTTCACGACAAGGCCAGGATAAAGAAACACCCGGATCCTGCGTTATAAAGGTTGCCTCCTTTGAAGTTAAAAACAACTTCTGTTTACCCCATCACATTCGGATATTACACCGAAGAATGGATCGGCCGAAACGTCGTGTTAACAACACAAACAACAAGAAGGAGTTCAATCGTCCGAAGAACTATCTGAATGTTAATGGCCCTTCTCAAAACAGACGCGGAGCCAGGGGTGGGGCATGGTCCAGACACCGCAACTTCTTCAAGACCGACCCTCCTAATTCATGCAGAAATGAAGAGAAAATCATGGGGGTGCGGTGAGGGTGAGGCTAGTCCGGCAGTAAGACAGAAATAAATATACAAATTTACAAAAAAGAAAGTAACATTTTGGCAAAACTTAGATATATATGTTGCAAAGTGTCTGCAGCAGGACATCGGAAATGCGAAATACGTGTGTATGTATTTTGTATGTGTGTGTGTATATACATGCGGCATGTATGTGTTTGTACACATGTCACAAACACAGCTATTTCTAGCCATTTTAAAAGACTAATCATAGCCATTCTTAGCCATTTAAATGGTCACAAAATGGCCGACAATGTTTTTAGTGCATTTTGGCGTTATTTGACGCTTTTTCGATGTTGATTTAGCGCGAGAAAATTTTTCGAGTTGACAGCACTGCCTGGACCTCCCCTAAAACCTTTCACATGACTCCGCCGCTGCTCAAAACTACAGAAGATTTTGTTAAAGTTTAACATTAAAATGATCAAAGTGTTGATGCAGTTCTGAAACGTTTTTACTTCGAATTCTATTGCGTTTTACTTTAACCACATGAAACTAAATAAATATGAATACATTTAGTCCGTATTGTAATTAAAAACAGTTATTTCAATTTTGCTACTTCTATATCTCACTACTATTTCCTAATGTAATATTCAATAATATTCGGGCACTGCGATTTACGAGTGTCATTAGTACAGAAAACATTACTAAGGATTCTGTATGGTCTAGTACGGATGGAGGTTCATGGGGAGACGCCATGGGTTACGACACTGGGTGACACCAACCTACTGGTCGGAGCCAGGGTCGGATTGTGACCACAATGGGCCCTACGCCACCCATAATTTTGGGGCCCACCATATAAAAATGATATTACTATTTAATGAATTCAAATTTGTAATTTTGAATAAATAAGAAATTGTTGAAGTAACGAAGACATTTTCTTAAATGTAATAGAAAGAGAAAACATTTTTAATTTCAAAAGTTCATAATTAGACTGATGTAAAAAATGTAAGAAATTTGCAATAAAAAGATAGTAAGGTTATTTAGAAATGTTAAAATAAGGGGTCTCATTGTATAAACTAAAAAAAAGGGGGTATTTTACCGATAAAATAATATCTTTTATGCACGTGCTAAATGTATTAAGTAATTATTTTATTTATGATTGATCTTTTTCCCCAAATGAAAAAGTTCTGTATTGTCATTCATTTGTGGGCCCCCACAATGTCTTGGGCCCTACACAATAGCATAGTTTGCGTATAGGTTAATCAGCTCCAGCTTACAAGATAGGTGTATCTATCTTTTCACTGTTTCTATACAAGGAATAGTGATACAGTTCTATAATGCTTTCATTTGTGGGGCCCCTCAGTTTCTTGGGCCTACACTGTGGCGTAGTTTGTGTATAGGCTAATTCGGTCCTGCTTACGAGAGGGGTGTATCTATCTTTTCACTGTTTCTATACAAAGAATAGTGATACAATTCTATATTACTATTCATTTGTGGGCCCCCTCAATGTCTTGGGCCATACACCGTGGCATAGTTTGCGTATAAACTAATCCGGTCCTATTTACGAGAGAGGTGTAGCTACCTTTTCACTGTTTCTATACACGGAATAGTGATACAGTTCTATAATGCTATTCATTTGTGGGGCCCCTCAGTTTCTTGGGCCCTACACCGTGGCGTAGTTTGTGTATCGGCTAATCCGGTCCTGCCCACGAGAGATGTGTAGCTCTCTTTTCACTGTTTCTATACAAGGAATAATGATACAGTTCTATATTGCTAGTCATTTGTGGGCTCCCTCGATTTCTTGGGCCCTACGCCGTGGCATAGTTTGCGTATAGGCTAATCCGGCAATGCAATTTTACTATTCTCGTTCAGAATGGACCCTGGATAGAGAAACAAGAAAAACTATCTCGCTCTCCCCACCTGTTAGTTCCTCTCTTATTTTGTACTAAGTTAACAAGCCTTGATCAAGTTCAAGCGGGGAGCAGACGGATGACGTCATTCTGTGTTTATTTTATTTACAGCTCCGCAATTAACCTCTTCTATTCATGGAGAATAAATGGCAAATTTAGCCTCAGAAAAACAGTGATTATATAAACTTCAATTAACAGAGTAAATACGCTAATAAATTTGCCGTTATTAACTTTTATCGTTCGGCACTTGTCCAAAGCCAGCAGGAAAGAAAACGAAGGATCCTTTTACATCTAAATATAATGCCATACGAGTCAGTTCGTATTCAATTTCGTGTTACCCATGCATGATGATGTATACTCTTGAGTAACGAATAATCGTCTACCCCCCCAGCTTATTAATTTTCTAGAAGAATTACAACCCCACCCCGCTCTTATTCCACCCCCACGATGACGACCTGATTATTAAAATTGAGATTATAAAAATCAACTGAAAAATTAATATGAAGGCGAATAGTAGTATTAAACAAATTGATAATAATGATCGTTTATAAAACATTGCAATACTGAAGTATTTAAAAATACTACTGTAAAAACTAAGTCAAAATGGCCGGATTTGTCAAATCTGGCCATAAAATGACCAAAACGGCAACCCTGGATTCCCCACCCCCTATTATTTGGTTCGAAAATCCCAGTCGTGCAAGAAACAACGAAGTTGATAGCGGCCATTTTTTTGAGCAGGCACGGATCCAGAAGGGGATAGGTGAGAAAGCTCGATTAAAAAAAAAAAATTTTTCTTTTAAATATTCAGATAAAGAAATTTTATGAATCAAAAACTGAAATAATCCCATGTAATCCTAGATTTAACTTAAAACAAAAAAATTATTATTTTTGTTTTTCATCTTATATAAGTAAGATGTCTTATGGATGCTGAGGACTCCCATGCCCAGTTCTAACAGCCGAAGTGCAAAATAGAGGGAGAGATTTAGTTGTTTCTATTATATAAGAAAAGCGCGGACCTAGTTGTAGACAAGTGAAGTCATAGGCTTCAAATTTTAATTTTGTGATAAAATTTGTGTTTCTTTGGCTTGTGTAAATTAATTACTATACCCTTTTCTATGCAAATTGCAGGAAAGATATATCCGTATTTAGACCTTAAACTGTAAAGGTTTTGTTGCCCAAAATGCTGTAGTATTTCTGTTAGAGTCATTTTAACTGTTAACATTATCTAATATTATTCTTATTAGTGCCCTCATGCTGGCTACGGCTTCAGTCGCCCATGCTTGGGTTCCACATATCACACTACTACTTACTCGGCCCTGGTTTGCGATATGTGAAATAGACTTAGAGGCAACACGCACCCGAAGTGGCGTCACTCACTTCACCGTTGGGCTATTTTAACCATAGCTGGGGGGAGATATGAATTTATGCTTTTCCCAGGGACATCTGTGCGAAATGAACACAAACTGTCACAGCCGGAGTTTGAACTCGGACCGCCGAGTCCGTTCTCTGTGCCGTTATCCGCTCGATCAACCAGCACCTCCCAAGTGTTAAATGTGTTAAGAAACCTTCGGTACAACATATGCATTTTTTTTTATGAGGTGGGGGGAATCACTATTATGAACCATTATGGAATTGCCAAAGGAATTAAACCATATAAGTGGTTTCTTTCGCATTTCCATTGCCATTTAAAGAATTAAAAACAAAATAAAAGCAAGAAAACCTGGGAACCTGAAACCTACCGACGCCGTAGTACAATTCAGGGACGCTCATGAAGCGTTAAAGTACGCCGCCATTTTTACATTTGATATTCACGCATGCGTAGTGCGTTGACATTAAATGAGACGATATGTCGTTCTGGAGCCATTAACAATATGTGGAACATTACGTTTTATTTAATTTCTTTCTTTCATTTCTTTGTTGTTTTTTCTTTTTCCTTTGCCAAAATTGTTTATCTTAAATAGGGCAATGTGTATTTCAAACGACATATAAGCTTAGTCGGGGAAATTTTGTCTTTCGTGGACGGCTGACACAAATTTGGACAATATGTGTCTCATGAGCCGTGGGATGTTAAGTGGGACAATATGTCTTCTGTGGCACTTTAGTGATCAAGTTGTTTTTCTTGAAATAGCAGCAGCCATTTGTAGATATTTACTACACTTAGCTAAGTCTGGCAAAAGGGTAAACGTAATAACGTCTGAACTCATTATAGTCTCAGCGGTATTCGGAATGAGCTCGTCGCCCCTGGTGTCCTAAGATGAAGGTAAATAGCAGCAAACAAATTATTAATAATGATTTACAATGCTTCATCCAATGAAATAAAATTGGATTACCGAGACTGAACTACCAGTTGGTTTCAAACATGGCGCAGGGTAGATCGGGATAGGGAATGAGTTTAAGGGTTTGATTTGGACTCGCGCTTGCCACTGAGTTCCGAGAGCTCGGTGGTGGGAGCGGTCGCGCGTTAAGCGAGCAACCCTCCGGTATGGAGTGTCGTGAGTTCGATTCTCACCTGGAACTTATTCTTTGTTCCGATCCGCGCTGTTTTTATTTATTTACTCACTGCTGAAGGGAAAGTTTAGTTGCGATAAAAAGCAACAACAATTAA
>VCCN01006564.1:175648-185921 GCA_006491835.1 Architeuthis dux
GCGCTAAATCTAGCGCGAAACGCGCTAAATTGGCAACCCTGGTAGTCTATTCAGAAATAAAACACACACTTTCCCCGAGCCCAGCCACGAAGATGCCAAAGGAATAATCTTTTTTTAAGAAATTACTGTCATTAAATGTTATATTATATAAAGCATACAGTGTTTTAATACGTTTTCGAGGTATAGGTCCAGACATCAGTCGTTACCCCCAGAGGCCACATCGTAAGTCTAGTTCGCCGGGTGAAACAAAGTGCTGAAATGTTTTAAGCAGACCCCAGCAAAGTTGAAAACCCATTTTGCGAATTCTCCAAAAACAGGCAGAATATCAAACGACACGTTAGCCAGCCGACCTGAACCAGAAAGTCTCATTAGCTCACACGGCACGATCGTAAAATTTACGCTATATACATATATATATATATATATATTTCTTTTTTTTTGTTATAACAAAATAACATAACAGAGCCCAAACACATCCCTCTACATAGCATGTATGTCTATGCGTGTGTGTATGTTGCATATTTGTATGCGTGTGTGTGTATGTGGCATGTGTGTAATTGGTATGTGAGTGCATGTGTATATATTTGCATGTAGTATGTGTGTGGCATGTAGTACGTATGGATATATATAGCAAATGTCAGTATGTAGTATGTGTGTATGTTGTGTGTATATATTTATAAATTCCTTTTTGCATTGGATATTTTTGCATTGGACCTTTTTGTATTGAACCGTTTTTCATTGGACGTTTTCTTCATTGGACGTTTTTGTATTGGTCCTTTTGGCATTGGTCACTTTTGCATTAGTTTAACGCAAAAATGTCCAAAGCAAAATGGTCCTCTCTGCGCGTTGAGACACTACTAGTACTACTAGTGCTACTATATCATAGAGAACGCATGTGTGTGTTACGTACTACTGTATACTACTAGACAATTGTCTTCTTAAACATTACTTAAAAATGATATTTGCCCTTTTAACCATGTTTAAGAACAAGAATGATGCAACAATTGAGTGTTACGAAATTAAACTTGACATAATTGAAAGCTTTAAACGTGTCGAAAGTAAACGTAAGATTGTTTCGTAATTTAGAGTCTATTAAACAACCACTACTAGATATGGATCTAGATGGCAATCGAAGCATCTAGAGTATCAGATTACCTGTTATCACAGAATCTACGCTGAAAAGAAGAAAGCTAAAAGACTTTTCAAATAACCCTTGATATTTTTTCTCTGAAAGTAAATGTTGCTAAAACTACTTAAATGTTTTTAATAAACATTTATCTCACGTTTGTTTTTCTTTTCTTTACAAGAGTATCATATTCCGTACTTTATAGAGTAGCTACACTTAAATAAGTTGAGTCGCTAATAATCGATCATGGATCAATTGTAATTTTTACCATTGATTTGTCATTGATATGTGCGGTAACATCTGGGGACTAATTAATCGCGTTAATCAATGGGTTCTATAATCTGCCTAACTTAACTGAACAGGTTCTGTTCAGTTAAGTTAGGCAGATTATAGAACCCATAACGTAGACTAACACATACCTTTACATAGTATGTATGTGTGTGTGACTTTTTTGCATTGGACCTTTTTGCATTGGACGTTTTGTCCATTGAACATTTTTGCATTGGTCATTTTTGCATTGGACATTTTTGCATTGGATGTTTTGTTCATTGGACCTTTTTGAACTGGACGTTTTGTTCATTGGACGTTTTGACCTGTAACCATACATATACGTATATATATATATTATATTTACGTGTAAATAGTCCTTGTCTGTCAGTAATGTTTGTGTTACTTCCTGGCCACAGACCATCCCTTTCTTTTTTTATTTCGCAATGCATTTCTATAGTAAAATGATTCTTGTACATTGTATCCCCATAGAAAAATAAGGTATCTTGCATTTCTGCTGTAAAATCATTTTCAGTGCATTTCTATAATAAATTTAGTAATGTAGTAAAATCCTTTACGACGCATTGCTTTAGTAAACTTTTTTGCCATGCATTTCTTTATGCAATTATTTGTAATACACTTCTTTAGTAAAATAATTTGCAATGCTCTTTTATAGTAAAACCAAGCTTAGTAGATGCCAATAGAGTTACACAGAGCGGCCAGCCTGGTAGCTGAGATAATTACATACCTACACATGTGCTGGTAGCTGGTAGCTCAGGTAAATGACATGGGGCAGATAGGCAGGCCCTTCTTCGGTTGGAAAATCAGCTCAAAACAAAGTTCAAATAAACTAGGGCAGTTCCAAAGGTGTATGTTTGGAAGGGGCCGGAGTTTATGGTGTGTGAATTGTGATGTAAAATAATTTTCCGTCCGTCATATGAAACTACGGCTTCGAAGTATTTCGGTTACTTCTCTTCAGCGTTGCCAATTTAGATATCTTATAACACGATTTAGGTAAGTTTCTAACGAGCGGAAGTCAGGGAGATAATTTATAGAACTAAGTAGAAAGATCTATAATCTTTAATATTTTATTTATTTCTATTAGATTTCTCGAGAACCGGTGATCCAAAAAACTTCAAACTCGACACTGTACTACTGCCTTGTGTGCTGACTAATATATCTGGCGTAAAATGGCAGTTGTCGAGTAATCGTGGTTCATACACACAGAGATTACTACAATTGTAGTTAGATGTCAATAGAGATGGTGGTTAAGATAGTTGCATATTTCCCAACCAGTGGGTGTTTGAGCCCAGATAAAAAATAGGATTTCGAACGTTAAATTTTAAGATTAGCAGGCATTTCCACCCCACCGTGCAGACTTTAAAGATTGGCGCAACACATTCTTTCTACTCACATTTCCCTACATTTGTCTTTGTGCCAGGCTGAGCTAAGCTAACCTAATATCATTATACGTGCATACGTATAGATATGAAGTTACATACATTAATAACTATGATGCTAGGAAAGGACAATGTGGAGAAATTATTTAATACCTTAACATGTTTCGACTTATTAAAGTCGTTTTCAAAAGGAAATCGGAGAAATTATGTATTTGCATGGACCGAGGTTTCTGTCTGAAATGAGGGTGGGTAGTGTGTGTATTTGGTGGTAAGTCTTTCTCTCTTTGTTAATGGCCTGAATGTTTTGGGGGAAATGTGTGTGTGTGTAGGCTGGGGTAGGTAATGTGTTGATCAGAGTGTGGTGTGTATAGAAAGTAGTAGTACTTTGGTGTGTTTTTAATACCATGTGAAGATGTTAGCCTGTTTTTGTGTGTGTGTGTGTGTGTATGTGTGTTTGATAATATTTTGTTATAGCCTGTGTGTGTGTGTGTGTGTGTGCGTGCGTGTATGTGTGTTTGAGAATATTTTGCTATAGCCTGTGTGTGTGTGTGTAGGGGTCGTGATAACCTGTTTGGGTCTGGAAAGAAATCTAGTAAACCACAACACACACACACAAACACACACACACACACACACACACACACATACACACACAAACAAGTGTGTAGTAGGTGTGGGTGATATTGACGTCATCCAGGAGAAAAGAAAGCCAGAGGAAAGGGAAAACGGAATCTCCTTTGCTTGATTTATCCGGGCAAGCTGTTTCCTGTCGCCCCTATTTGATAAGTATCACAAAGGAATAAGGTTGTTTAAATTCAGATGATAATTTACATGTGTGACGATCGACAGGCCCACACCGGAGATTGACTCAGTAACTGTTTTATGTAGTCGACTTGCGCATTTGTCACTGCCAGGAGGTATTTTGCCTGCAAATGTATATCTAGATTCACATGTGTTCTTTTATGCAAACTAGCTCAAAATCCGGCCCTACTATTTTCAGCTTGTTCATGCGGAAGGCCTAAATGGGGTCAGTTCTTGTGGAAGGCCTAAATGGGGACTTTGGCCCCAATAACAGATAACAACTGTTCAATTCAATACCTGTTGTCAATATAGCGCGTTTCGCGCTAGATTTAGCGCGTTTCTTGTTTTGGCAGGGCAAAAAGAGCTAAATTAGCGCGTTTTCGCCTAAAACATTTTGGCCGTTTCTTGCCATTTTCTGGCTATTTTCGACCATTTTTAGCGTCTTATTGGACTATTTTGGCTATTTAAAAACATTTAGCGCTTTTTAAACGCTTTTAAGCGTTTTTTAGCGCTTTTTTAGCGCTTTTTTAGCGCTTTTTTAGCGCTTTTTAAGCGCTTTTCGTTAGCGCTTTTTTAGCGCTTTTTGGCAGTCATGCTAGCGCGAAAATATTTTTGAGTTGGCAACACTGGATAAACGGAATCAAATTCCGAGCTCCGACATCGAGGCAGGTAGACATAGAAGAAGGTTATTTTTTAGGTGTGGGAACGCTCAAAAAGTTTTCCCATATAAATTGAAGCTAATTGCTTATTCAATTCACACCATTTCGGATAGCGTGAGAAACCTGTATTTGTATAGCTCTTTCGTAAACGCAAAGTGGTGCAAAACGAACTTTCATAAAAGCAGGGCATGCCTTTCTCTCTATATGTATGTATGTATATATTGATGTATGTATGTAAATAAAGTGAGAAAGAGTGAGGTGAATGGGTAGGAAAGGTCATTTTGTGGAATAGCGAGTTAAATATGTTTTGATGAATGCAATGAAAATTCTGTTGCCTGTGGGGAGAAAAAAAATGTCTCTTGTCTTCAATTGGTCAGAAAGAAAAAAATGAATTCATAACGATGTACCAACAAAGATAAAGACGAAAAAGTAGGACGAAGAAGAAGATGGTGTAAATAATGGAAAACGCGCCAGATGTACACTGATAATTCCCCCACCCGCAAAAATCTGGTTAAAATAATATAGTTTTTGTTCACGAAGCAGATATAATGAGTTGCCTTTTTCTTTTTCCTTCTCCAATTCATAAAGCCAAGAAAAAACCCCTAAAAGATCGACTCATTAAAATCCATACGTAAAAAAATTCGCCATTACGTGGATGTATATATGTGGACGTAAATACGTAGGTGCATAAATAAGAACATAACCCAATGGTGAAATAAGCATTTATTTTGCACGACAAATATTTATTTTTCAACCCAATCTTCTCCTGTCTGAATTTTTGAGAGGAGGAATCATCAATATAAATAGATCTTTCAGATTGTTGCCCCGATCTTTTTTCTTCTTTTGAAAACAACGTTTAGGCCGTTGTACCTACGGCCTTCTTCAGGTGTGTGTCGTGAACAATCTCTTTCTTTGTCTATGACTTTATTCTGTGGTGAAAATTAATCACATAAATCGAACAGTATATGCCCTGTCGGCTGGGGCCCAGAATACGCCGACTGCATCCCCCTGCAGAGGGGTAAGCCCACACCCAAACAGAGGCCACCTGTTCTTTCACCAAAGTCGCAAGACTCTATTTTAAAACATTTTTTAAACCCTCCGTCTTTCATAATTTTAAACTGATTTCGGCATTAAATGACCCATCAAGGGTTGATATGCCACTAAACATATCAATCAATCAATCGAACATTATACAGTGATAATTTCAGATCAAAGTTCAGCTAATAACAACGAGTCAGGCTACGGACTTATTGATTCTTGTTTGGAGGATTGGCCCTACATAATCATCTTACCTCTATTTTGGGCTTGTGCTGTCGTAAGTATAGTCTAACATACCATTACTACTGCATTAAGTTCAATCCTCACTGGATGCTCTACACGTCAAGCCTTGTGCCAAACTAACCTAACCTTTATGGATATAGATACGAGTCGATGCTAAAGGGGTTTTTGAAGTTTACTCTGCTCTTCATTGATTGCGCATGAATACTCTTTAAGTGATAATTGTCAAACCCCAGTCCATGTCTGGAGTTGACTTTGTTTTCCTACCGCAACAGCAATAGCAACAGCAACAGCAGCAGCAACAGCAACAGCAGCAACAACAACAACAATCTTCACCTAATTTAGGGGATTACACTCTTCACTGTTTGTCTGTTCCGTCACGTTAAACCAAAACCGATGTATAAAATTAACATTTCCCTACAGTGATTTGAAATCACGATCAAGTGATCAGTAGGCGGCGCTCTTACCGACTGAACCAAACTGACAAGTCTTGCATATCAATGAAAATGTATATTACAAATACGCAAGGGCTTATTTCATTCCAATAAATAAATACATTTATAAAATGAACACTTCCCTACCGTGATTTGAAATCACGAGAAAGTGATCGGTAGGCGGCTCTCTTAGCGACTGAACCAAGCTGACAAGTCTTAGCTTATTTCATTCTAATAAATAAATACATTCATACTAAAAATGATATATTTTTTATAATTTTTATTTATTATATATATAATACACAAGTTGCTGTAATAATCACCAGTAGGAATAGAAGTAGGCAGTGTTGCCAATTTAGCGCGTTTCGCCAAATATTTGGGCCATTTTTGGCGATTTTCTGGCTATATTCAACCATCTTTAGCATCTTTTTGGTGGTTTTTGGCCATCTTTGGCCATCTTTGGCCATTTTCAAACGTTTAGCGCTTTTTGGTGTTTTTTGGCCATCTCTGGCCATTTTCAAACGTTTAGCGTCTTTTTGGTGGTTTTTGGCCATCTCTGGCCATTTTCAAACGTTTAGCGCTTTTTGGCAGTCAAACTAGCGCGAAAATATTTTTTTTGTTGGCAACACTGGAAGTAGGAGTGGAGTTTGATTCTGCAGCAGCCAGGCTTGTTTTAATTTATTTGGGTATTTGTGTAAATGTACATTCGACACTATTTACTCTCCATTTTCAATCTGGATAAAAAAAAAAGTGCAGTGGAAGTTAAGCAATGAATGACTGAAGCGTATAATGTTGATGCAGGTAGGTACAAGCACGTGTCGGGAATGGTTTGCGAGGTTTTAAAAAAAAGCAGATGTTGAGATCAAGGATAAAGAACGCTCTAGGACAGGGATTCTCGAAGTAGGGGTTGGGACCCCGTGGGGTCCCGCGTAAAGATTATTGGGGGTGGCAGAAATAGTTGAAAATCTTTTTTTTTTTAAGAATAATTACGTAACTAGAGATTTTCTTTTTATCTCTTTACAAAAAAGTATTCTTTCTGGTGTTTACTGTAAAATGGCTTGATGTTATTCACTTATTTAAAAGAAAATAGTTTTTGGATTATAAATAAATTGCTATAAGAACATAACCTAATGATGAAATAAGCATTTATTTTGCACGACAAATATTTATTTTCAACACAATCTCCTTCTGTCTGAATTTTTGAGATGAGTAATCATCAATATAAATAGATGTTTCAGATTGTCGCCCTCATCTTGTTTCTTCTTTTGAAAACAACGTTTATGACAGCCATGGGCAAACTGCGGCCCGTTGGCCACATGCGGCTCTTTTGACTTTCTGAATGGCACGCTTAATTCCAGGAGGAAAATAACGTTTTATTTAAGTTTCATCTAAGAAAATGGGAAGCTTTTTTGAAGAAATGAAAAATTCTAGAATAAGTGGACAAATGATTACTTCTTTGTTGAAGTAAAGAACAGAGCAATGTGTCTAATATGTTCTCAATCCCACTCCGCATTTAAAGTATTTAACGTTAAGCGTCATTACACAACTAAACATCCCGGGTTTGATAAATTTAAAGTAGATATCAGAAAGCTTAAAATTGAAACACTAAAGAAACAGATCGGTAGCCTAAATACGCTTTTTTCTAAAAGGCAAACAGAGCTCAGAGAAATAGTGCATGCGAGCTATGTTGTTAGTAAAAAAAAGGTTCCTAACATTCTAAACATTATTCTGATGGTGAATTGTGGCCCGGTTTATGATTAGCAATATCACATGCGGCCCGCTGCTCGAGAAATGTTGCACATGCCTGGTTTAGGACGTTGTACCTACGGCCTTCTTTGGGTGAGTGTTGTGAACACTCTCTTTCTTTGTCTATGACTTTATTCAGTGGTGAAAATTAATCACATAGATCGAACATTATACTGTGAAAAGAAAAAACGTTTTGGTTTTTATTTGTTTCTATGTTTAGTTACTGCTAGATAACGACTAAAAACTAATTATATACAGTCTTAGTACCTATTGCTTTTTATAACGATGAGTGAGGGGTTCCGTTTCATCAGAAGAGGTCGCGAGTGAAAAGAAACGTTGGGAAGACCAACTCTAGAACTCCTCCTGAGGAATTGGAGAGAATTGTAATGCTGTACAAACAGTGGTAAAGTGGGGGAATTAGCGGAGAGGTAATCAATTCGTTTTGAATGACACATTGGAAAAGAATATACATTTTTCTAGGAAAGGGGAGGGGAATGCCTGGGGCCAATCTGATAGCAGCACGAAAAATGAACTCAGCGAGCAAAGTTCAAAATCCGACTGATATTGGCACTAATACCCTTGGGAAAGGCATGAATCCGCCCCGCCCCAACCATTGGTAAAATAGTGTATGGTAAAGTGAGTTACGCCACTTCGGATGCTTGTCGCCTTTAAAGCTATTTTCACATATCGCAAATCTCGAAGTACTAGCCGAGACAGAGAAACTTGTAAGATGTGATGCCCGGGCAGGGACTGCTGATGCCGTAGCCAGCGTAAGGGCACTACTTTCTTTTCTAGGCATGGAAATCGGCTGGTGATTTTGCTGCCTGACAACGCCCGTTCTCAAGTTACAAATGCGACTCAGTAAACGACCATAGAGCTGGGATGGGAAGTTCTTGCACATGTGGCGTATTCTCCAGATTCTGCCAGCTTCAGTCTGTCACTTGTTTCGCTCCTTGCAACAATTCTTTGTCTGGTCAGCGGTTCCAACAATTTCAAGACAATACTGCGATGACTGAAAAATAATTCTGTGAATGTATATGAATAAAAGATTTTGTTAACAAATGTTACGAACTTTTTCATCAATATATATATATATATTGAGGCTCCCTCCCTCACATCAGAGTGCTTTCCTGGTACCAAAGGTACTGGGCCAGTTCAGTTTGACCGAGTCTAATAGTATATTTATTAAAACTTCATAATTCTTAGGTGGTGTTCCGTGATCTGGATCGCTGGAGGAGCCATTGAACTAAATTCAAATTCTCCGAAACTGCTTATCGCTATGGTAAACAACCGATGAACCTTCGAATTTAAATGTACTCTAAGTTTTAATTAATATAATATATGTTGGTCTACTTGTAAAAGTATGTCTCTCGATAAAAGTGCTCGACTATAATTGTCTGGGAAATCTGGCGGACGGACATAAGATCACGTGGCCTGGGGACAAAGAGGTTTTTTTGAGCGGTACTTTTCACTTCCATTAGAGAAGGGAGAGAGACAGACCATGTAAGTGACACTTAAAATTTATTTTGTTTGTGTATTATATATTTTTTTCTCGTTGTTAGGTTTTAAAAGGCTATATATATATATATATATATAGTGGCAAGCAAAAGTGTTCGACCCCCTTGGAATTTTTCATATTTTCTTGCATTACAGCCTGTAATCTAAATGGATTTTCTCAAAAATGATGCCATGCACCTATACAAAATAGTCGGAATTGGCAGGTTTATTGTTGTGCCATAGTCTTTATATTTTGTAATAATGAATTTAATAGTGCTCCACGGGATATTCAAAGTTTGGGATTCTTTTCTATGATCCAACTCAGATCTATGCTTCTCCACAACTTTGTCTCTGGCCTGTTTGGAGAATATCTTGGTCTTGATGATGGCGCTTGCGTGGCGGTGCCCATTGCTTAGTAGTGTTGCAGATTCTTGGGCCTTTCAAAGCAGGTGTATATATACTGAGATCGTGTGACTGATCATATGACACTCAGATTGCACACAGGTGGACTTTATTTAACTAATTATATGACTTGGAAAGATTATTTGTTGCATCTGATCTTATTTAGGGGATTTATAGCAAAGGGGTCGAATACTTATGCACGCACCACTTTTCAGTTTTTTTATTCTTTAAACATTTTTAAAACAAGATTTTTCAAAAATTTCATCTCACCAATTTGGACTATTTTGTGTAGGTCCATGGCATAATTTAAAAGAAAATCCATTTAGATTACAGGTTAGAATGCAAGAAAATATGAAAAGTTTCAAGGTGGTCGAACACTTTTGCCTTCCACTGTATATTGACGGTTGATACAAAGAGTTTTGGTGTTTATATAGGGTGGTTTTGAGTGTGGGCGTATGGTTGGGTTTAGTAATTTGGTAGGATGACTGTGTGGTAGAAAGTATCAAAATCATCCTACCAAATTACTATTACCCAACCAACTACCCACAAAACCACCCGTATATGAACACCAAAACAATTTGTATCAACCGTGTCCGAAAGGGACGAAACGTTGGAATAAAGAAAAATATCAGTTATACTACTTCCGACTCTCTCTCTCTCTCT
>VCCN01006564.1:399634-412391 GCA_006491835.1 Architeuthis dux
GATTTCAATGTCATTTCCTCCCACATTAATCAATCCTTAATGAAATGCACATTCCGTATAATTAACGATTGTAATGTAATCCATTGGACAAGGGTTCCGCTCTCTCATCCAATTAATATCTTAACATATCAATTTAGACCCTTCACTTGAAAACTAATTAAATCTAACAAACATTATTTATTTTGTAAATAATACCCTCCCTAAAAATAAAACGATAATGTCTGTCAAATAGAAATAGCATGTGATGGCAAAGAGTCATTTACTAAGCACCTCTTAGTCTGGCACAAGGCCTCTACAGTGGGGTAACAATGAGTATCCAACTCACAACAATAGCAAATTGGTCAGCAAGACTAGCTTGTTAACCATCACACCATGCTAAGAAGCACCCAAGTACTGTAGATTTTTGAATATAAGACAAGGTTTATTTACTAAAAAATGGCCCCAAATCAGCATTTCGACTCCGGTCAGTCAAAAACTTTTGCCTATATGAATACAGCATCGATAGGCACAATGCATAATAGCTATCGATAATGCCCATTGTTTTAACTCAATTCATTACCATGATTTTGTATGAAATGCTATGTATGTAGTATACAGTGCCTATTGTGTAATATCCATTTTAAATACTTTTTTCAAGTAGATTCGTCAATACTGATGAGAATTTCACTTTTACAACCTGAAAACAACGATCGATATGTTGACAAAGTGCCATGAACAGTGTATTCACAAGAAGGGGATATCTTTCATAACAACGTTATGGAAAAATAACAGACACAGCTTATAGTCAAGTCAGTCGATTTTCTCGAATTTTATGCTCAATTCTGAACTCATCTTATACTCATGGTCGACTTATATTCAAGAATATACAGTAAGTATTTATTAGTCTTAGATTAGTCTGGCAAAAGGCCACAAGTCCCGAGCACTCAGTGAGGATCAAACTCACAATACAGGAGTAAGTGTATTCTAGTCTAGTTCACTAAATATTACCTCATGGCAGGGTGCTAATATTGATATTCACTAAGTTTAGCTTAGCCTGACACAAGGCCACAAGTTCGGTGCACCCAGTAAGGTCCAAACTCCTTACAGTCATAATGTTCTGCAAGACTAACTCACTTACCATTATCCCATGGTGAGATGCCCCAGGCATTGTGTCACAGTGCATATACTTTAAAGTGTACGTGCCTATCATGGTATATCGAGGGTTAAGGTCAAACAAAAAATTATACACCCGAGACACAAAAAAAGGATTAAAATGATATTAAAATAAATGTTTTGTACAGAATAAACAAACTGGCTAACAAAAAAGACAAACTCTGGGATTTTTTGGTGGGCAATAATTGTAGATCTTATCAAACAATAAAACAGGAAATATTCTGGGGAGAGAAAATAGTCCAATTGAGGAAGATCAAATAGTGGGGTTTCAAAATGTTCACAAGGTTTTAAAATGTTGATTTTGGTCCACAGCCTTTAGAAAAGGCAAAAGAAAGAAGAAGAAGAGCCTATATCTCCTCGAAGATAAGATGATCGTGTCTCCTCTCCTCGGGGTTAAAACACCCGCCTCAGTCGGCTAGGCCGTGAGCAGCAAGCTTTCATGTCTCCGTCCTCTTCCACCGCCCTCTGCCGCTACTACTCTACCGTCTGTCTTCCTCCTCTGTGCCGAATTCAAAATCCCGAAATGGGATCTTCCTAAAATCTTTCCTTTGTCTTTTGCGCGCCAATTTTTTAACTCTCGGACAGACGAGATTCTCTGTTTACATTTTTTCTTTGTCGTTCCTCAAGGGACTTAACTCAGATGGACGACTCAGGAGTTATCTCCCTTCCACTCTCTTACACATTAACAGTTTAACTTAGCCTAGCACAAGGCTACAACTATTGGGTACCCAATGAGGATTCTAGCTCACTAGCCATTACCCTATGGCAAGGTACCTATATTTGATGGCATAAAGCATATATGGGAAACTATAGGTCCACATGCCAGATTTGGATGGTGGCAACATTTTTGTAACCCACAGCCAATCTAGACATCTATTCAAAATCTTATGTAACTTTTCTCGGAGAGTCAATTTTCATAATTTATATTGTAAACTTACTATTGTTTTGGCTACGCAAAGCATAATATAATAATTGTAATTCATACGTTGGTCCAAAATTGAAATTAAGTACGCTTTCTGTAATACGATCAACATTTCTGAAGTGAATGTGTGGCCCGAATTGAGATGGAAAATGTATTATGTGGCACGCTAGATCATAAAGGATACATTTTTGCAAGATGTTTACAAAGCTTAGTCTCGCTAAAGACCAAATGAAAAGAGTAATGCGAGTAGGAAGATTATGTAGCACCAATCATCAAAAGTCAAGAAAAAAAAGACCACTCTTTCCATGTTATACCTGAGGAAGGCCTGAGAGTGGATCAGCCAAAACATTGTCTTAACAACAGAAACAAAGAGATCTATAATCCAAACAAGTCTTGAAAGGAAAATGAGTCATCTCTAGAGAATCGATCATCTGAAACAATGTGGTAACAACAAAAACAACAAGCCTGTCTGCCGCAGGTTCAAACTCTACTCCTACTTCTATTCCGACTGATGATGATTGCTGCAACTTTTGTATTGTATATATAGTGAATAAAAAATGATATAGTATAAATCTATTTATTTATTAAAATGAAATAAGCCCTTGCATATCGCTAATATACTTTTTGTAGATATGTAAGACTTGTCAGTTTGGCTCAATCAGTTAGAGAGCTGGCTACCAATCACTTGGTTGTGATTTCAAATCATGGTAGGGAAACGCTAATTTTATAGATGTATTTATTTATTAGAATGAAATAAGCTCTTGCATATTTCTTACATACATTCTTGTAGATATGTAAGACCTGTCAATTTAGCTCAGTTGCTAAGAGTGCTTCCTACCAACCAGTTGGTCATAATTTCAAATCACAGTAGGGGAATGTTAACTTTTACTTGCCTAAATTTGGTGAGGATTGTTCCTGTTACGTTAGAAAAACAATGTCAATTCCAGACTTTGGATGAAGTTTGACAAAAACAATGAGTTGAAATTCTTGCTCTAGATCAAGTAATTCTGCTATCTATTTAAGGATCACAGCAACGCAATAAAGTTAATGAAATAAGAGGCTATGGTGATTCCATCTTCCACTATAGGTAGATAACGCCTCAATATATCATCATCAGCAGCAGCTGTTATAAGTCCACTGCTGGACAAAGTCCTTTCCGATTCCTTCCATGACGATCGCAATTGTGCTAATCTCTGCCACGTCATACTGGCAAACTGTTCTATCTTATCCCTCCATCTTATATCTGCTCTTTTCCTATTGCGTTTACTGTTCCATGGGAATCAGTCGGTTAGTCTTTTCCCCCATCTATTGTCATCTCTTCTTGCTAGGTCACCAGCCCATCTCCATTTTTGCTGCTTAATTATTTGTATAATAACCTTCACACTAGTCCTCCTTCTGATCCATGTTGATCTTTTTCTATCTCTTATAGTTATTCTTAGCATTGCTCTGTACTATTCTAAGTTGGTTTTCAACTCGTTTTGTTAATTTCCATATTTCGCATCCGTAAATCATAGCTGGTATTATGCAACTGTTGTATACTTTACGCTTTAAGCACATTGGCAAGGTACTCTTCAGAATGTCTCTCTTCATACCAAATGCTTTCCAACCTATCGTTATGTGTAATTTTATTTCGCAGTCATGGTCTTTCTCTAGCTTTATTACCTGGCCTAGGTAGATGTATTCATCGACCTCTTCTAGAGTCTCTCCTATCTTCATGGCCTTTTTGGGGACTTTATCGTTGAACATTACTTTTGTCTTTGTTCTGTTCATCTTTAAGCCTACTTTTTTACTTTCCCTATTTAGATCAGTTAACAGTTTTTGTAATTCTTTGGATGCTCCCAACGTCATGGAAATGTCATCGGCGAATCTTAAGTGGCTTAAGTATTCTCCATCTATGTTTATTCCCATTCCCTCCCAATCAGCTTTCTGAAAAATGTTTTCAAGGCTCGCTGTAAATAGTTTAGGTAATATTGTATCCCCTTGTATTACTCCTTTAGCTTTAGTTTGTATCTTTATGTAGTCTAATTATTGCAGTGCCATTTTCATATTTGTTTTTGATGATTTGTATGTAATTCTCATTAATACCTTGTTCTCGCATTGAGTTGGAGATTGCCATGTGTTCTACCAAGTCAAATGCTTTCTCATAATCTACAAAGGCCAAACAGAGTGGTTTGTTGTATTCGATTTTCAATACTCACAGACTAACAGGCACTCTAGAGGAAAATCAACCATGCGAGCAGGCGGCCCTGCTCTTAACCATCTGAGCTCTCATGAAAGCGCTGTTAGCTCAGATGGTTAACTCTTTCCTCCCTGATAACGCCTCTAGGCATGATAAAAAAAAAATGATAAAAAAGAACTAAAAAGAACATGTTCCCTATTGAGGATTTTACAGACATTCTGGTACCAGCTACACAATTACCTGATACTGCTAAGCAGTTATAGATAATAATTTATTATTATTGAAAATAAACAACAAAAATGATAAAAATTTACTAAAAAAAAACGCCCAAAAACCACTTAAATCATAACAATTCCAATCAATCAATAATAATACCTTTTTCAATGTTTTATTTCACTGGATTTGGAAGTGATACATTGGGGAAAATCACTGAAGATCTAGTAAGCATACATTTAATATTAAGAGATATAGCAATTTATTTACTGCTTATTGTATTCTTTGGTCAGCAACAGGCTGTTAAATTAGTTTCAGGGCACACAGGCACATTGAACAAACATGGCTGCTAGGGAGGAAAGAGTTAAGAGCTGTGCATAGGCTGCTTTCAAGGTGGATGCAGGTTCAATCCCCGCACAGCATTTGTTTATTTATTTATACAATCTAGGCCGCTCGTTTATCAATCGCTAACAAAGGTGCCAGGCTAATATAGGTTCCTAATTAATAAATGTCTTTATAATTATCCATCTTATATATGGTCTTTTCCTACTGCATTTACTGTTCCATCGGAACCAGTTGGTTAGTCCTTTCCCCATTTTATTGTCATCTCTTCTTGCTAGGTGACCAGCCCATCTTCATTTTTGCTGCTTAATTATTTGTATAATATCCTTCACACTAGACGTTTTGATTAGTTGATTTATTTATGTAACTGTTGTATACTTTGTTCTTTCCACTCCCTTAAAGTTGGGCTTAACATAACCAAAAGTGAATTCATAAGATTTAATACCATTACAGCTTATGTTAAACGTGTAAAGAATTATTGTTCTGAAAACCCAGAGGATAGAATGACACCCAGGTCGGTACAGTGGGGGTAAAGCACCCTGGTCATTGAAGTGAGGGTAAGAGAAACATACCTGATAAGCAATGTTAGCGTTTTCATGCATACCAAATATTTCTGGAGGGTCTATAGTGGGTAAGCCTTCAATGTAATGTCTGTAATCTTCGAGAGTATCCAATTCAGGGGCATAATAAGTACCTTGAAAGAAAAGAAGGAGAAAAAAAAGGACTGTTACAATCTGATACAAATTCCAGGTAAACTTTGCGTCATTATAAAATAAAACAGGTCTGGTTAGTCACTCAATAGAAACCATCATGTGACCAACATCTTTTGGCAGCATGCCATGTTGGGGGCGATCAATTAAAAAAACTGAAAAAAGAGGTGATCAACGAATGAGTTACTTCGCTCGCCTTCTGTTGGGTAGGGATCACTAAAAACGTCCAAATTTTTTTTAATGCTGCCGGACACAAACTAAGGGCCCAATTTAGCATAAACTTACATTGCTAATTGAATCTCCCACTAAAAAACTATTTTCAGGGTGAATTTTAAAAAATAAAAAAAAAAACTTTTTTTCTAAAC
Organism: Architeuthis dux; assembly: GCA_006491835.1. Classification (NCBI taxonomy): domain Eukaryota; kingdom Metazoa; phylum Mollusca; class Cephalopoda; order Oegopsida; family Architeuthidae; genus Architeuthis; species Architeuthis dux. Next base: position 405,518 of record VCCN01006564.1, read on the forward strand.
ATAATAGAAACCGTCACGCAAACAATGCCTTCTGGCACCTTCTGTTGAGCAATGATCGCTAAAAGAGTCCAAATTTTCGAAAAACAAGCATGAATGCTGACGGACACAAACTAAGGGACTAATTTAGCATAAATTTACATTGTAAATTGAATTCCCCCACTAAAAACCTATTTTGGGGGACAATTTTTGAAAACCCAAAAAAACGTTTTTTATGCATAATAATTAGTAAATGTTTAAATTTTCAGCCTTCTAGCTCTAAATGTGATACATATATACTTAGCCTGACAGACCAACTTAAAAACTGAAGAAACCTATGTTGACAGTTTTGGAGACAGTCTTGGTTGACGGTTTCTAAAAAGGACTGTTCAGAGATGATACAAATGGCAGGTAAACTTTGCACCATTATAAAATAAAAAAAGACGTTAGAAGCTGACATTTTTCAGATTTAACCCTTTAGCTGCAATAATGAGATAAGCAGATGTTTAAGACTGTTAAGAGTATCAGTATTTTGACTGCAAAATAATGATCACATGATTTGCTTTCTTCCAGATTGGTAGAGTAGCAAACTTGCAGCTGAGAGGTCACAGATTCATGTACCATCTGATCAAAAACTTGTTACCAGAATTCTGTTTTAAAATCTGAAATACAAATTCAGTATCTATCTATATATTGAACAGTGTGACTTTTTCTGTTAGTTTCTCTGTCCATAACAATGGACTCTTCCACTTAAAGGTAACAATTTTGCTGATAAAAATCTCTCTCATTCACAATCTAAATCAATAGACTTTTTCACTTAAATGAGTACAGTCACTTTTTAATACTTGACGGCATATAAGAACCCATCTTTTTAATAAAAAAAAATTAATGTAGCCTTCGTTACCCAGCCTCACATTGGCCGGAACATGAGAAGGAGTTAAAAACAAACTGGGTGACAAACGAGAGAAATTCAAGCAGACGCATTTTTTTCTTCTTAATATTCTCTGCTGAAATATGGGGGGTTCTTATATGACATCAAATATGGTATTTGCTTGAAAAAGAGATCACCAAAGTTAGGTACAAGTTTAAGATTCCTGCGAAATTCTTTAACTCTCTGCGGAATGAAGTGTATGCCAAATTGGACGACTTTCTGTTAAAAGTAAGCCGTTTATGCACAGAAGCACCCATTTTTGGCATTCTCCCCCAAAATAGGTTGGCTCGGATAGTCTAATGGTTAGCATGTCTGCCTCAGACACTGGAGGTCCTGGGTTTGATTCCCGGTATGAGCAAAGAGTGTGGAAAACTCTTCATTAGGACAAATCTACCTGTGCACTCAGCTAATAAAATACACTCTAAGTTGTAAGGGTGGAGATATCCCTTCAGTGGACTTGCATCCTGACAAGTGGGTCGTCATAAAAACTTCTAGGAATAAAGTCCTGGTCTCGACCAGACTTGAAACTTGCAAGGATCACTAAGCTGAGGCATGTTAACAGAAACTGGGTCTTCGCCACCGACCTCCATACTCCATTGGGAGTTGTCTCTTAACTCTTTCTTCCCTGATAACGCCTCTAGGCGTGATAATAAATTTCACTCATGCCCTGATCACGTGTAGAAGTGTGATCTCATATTTGCATTATTTCCGAGGCAACAAAAAAAATGACTAAAAAACAGGTTTAAATTTAAATCATAACTGCCGATCAATCAATAATAATATCCTTTTCAATAACCTTTTCATGGTTTTATTTCACTGGACTTGGAAGTGATACATTGGGAATAAACACTGACAATTTGGCTGTCAGGGAGGAAAGAGTTAAGAGACGGGACGCTTTACCTTTTTTTACTGTACTATACCAGGTTTTGCCATAAAGATACCTTCTGTAATTTTTTAGATGAGTCATTATTTATTCCAAGAATTGTTTGGACTTCTGATCTCATTCTTCTTTTCACTCTACCTCATCTGAGATAAGGTCCAAATAATAGATAAGGAGCATCAATGGAAGGTAAGAAAAATAAAAGAAGCAGCAGTAATCTTCTATGGCGGTGTTTGACCAGTATAGAGAGGCTCCAGAAGTCATACAATGGCTCCAAAAAGTATAATTTTTTTTATTAAAAGGTATAATTAAACAACGTATTCATTTATAATGCAATAATAAATTAAATACATGTCTTTATCAGATTGCACACCATGAACTTGTCAAGGTATGATGGGAACAGTGAATATGCCATACCAAACTGACGAATTCATCTGATAAAGACATGTGTTTAATTTCATTATTGCTTTACTATCTGATGAATATATTGTTTAATTATACTTTTTAATAAAGAATATGTTCAAATGGTTCTTCGGACGATTGAACTCCTTCTTGTTATTTGTGTTGTAAACACGACATTTCAGCCGATCCATTCTTCGGCCTACTTCAGGTATAAAATCCGAAACGGGCCAGCCCCTCAAGGTCAGACTTGATGAACACAAGAAGGCCATAATCAGGGGCGAGATAGATAAATCTGCTATGGCCGACCACATCTGCAGAGAGAACGGCGAGCATCTTCCTCTTTGGGAGGTAGTCCATATTATTGACAGAGAACGATGTTGGAAGCAGAGAAAAATCAAAGAGGCAGCTCACATCAAAATGTCGACTAAATGCATTAGCCAGACAAGTGCGGATTTCAACCTGATGTGGCTTCCACTTCTCAACAAATCTAAACCAACAAGACAAAGATACAGAAACACCCGGGCCATATCCTATAAGGGTTACCCCCTTTAAAAATAACTTCTGTTTAACCCATCACACTCAGATTTTACACCTGAAGAAGGCCGAAGAATGGATCGGCCGAAATGTCATATTTACAACACAAATAACAAGAAGGAGTTCAATCGTCCGAAGAACCTTTTGAAAATTAATGACCCTTCTCAATGTTGTATAGTGGGGTGTGTTGGACTTCATTATAAAGGAAACTCGAAGACTTGCTTATAAAAATATCTGGACATATTTTTATTACACAACCTACATCTTTGTCGGCCAGAGAGTGAAGAGTGGGAGAGAGATGATAAGGAGAACCGACAGTCTGTCCCCAACAGGGACAGCGCTCTTCTGCCTTTCGGCTGCGCTGATGTCTGTCTCTTCTTTGAGTGTCGAGATTTCTGTCCGCCCTCGTTCTCTGTTCGGGTCTGCTTTATAGTTTCTCTAACGCCTACGCGGTGTCAATCACTGGTCCCCATTTCCTGTTTTGAACACTGATGCAATATACCTATTTTCTGAGTTGACTGGTGTCACTGACATTTCCGCACAGGTGTGAGACCCCAGGATAACCTTTAGATATCATAACATCAAAATTATAGAAAAAAAAATGTTTTTGGAGCCTTTGTATGACTTTTGGAGCCTCTCTATGCTGGTTAAATACCGCCATAAGTTTATGTATATCAAAGCAAAAATTACCAAAGCTGCATATTTTAAGCCAAGTAGAAATCTGTATAAGTCAGGCCAATGTGGATTTCAATGCTTAGCCAGCAAAAGATTGGTGAACATTCCTTCATACAAAATACTATGAGGATTAGCATCATGAATTGATCCAATCTGTATATTTGCAACCATTTTCTTCTGTTTTATTGTTAATCACCACTACCCACAACACTGGTTTATTGCTGGATTTATGTTATTCATGTGTTCTCACATTTATATATATCCATGTATCTATCTATGTATCTATCTATGTATCCGGACTTTGCCCATCCCTACCCATTCATATTAGTAACTTGAAATTTTGCACACATACTCCCCTCAATGAGTAGAAAAAACGTTTTTTTTTATGTTTTTTGAAAATTCCCCACTTAAATAGGTTTTTAGTGGGGTGGTTCAATATGCAATGTAAGTTTATGCTAAATTGGTCACTAGTTTGTACCCACTTGTTTTTTGAAAATTCAGACCTTTTTTTAGTGATCAGAGCCCAACTTTTTAATTGATCACCTCCAACACAGCATATATGAGTGGCAGTGATTCATCGATTTTTCTTTAGCATGTTAGTTTACAATGTTTTTTTGTTTTTTAAAAATCTTCTACTTATACTTGAGGTGTCGTGGGGAGGGGGAGATTATTTTGTCTGTCCATTTTTTTAAATTTCCACTTCCGGTTTGCTAGGCCTGTCAAAGCTTCATCAGAGCCCTGTTAACTAGACATTTCAGAATCATATATCTTGCTCTGTCCGTTGCAGAAAAGTGTATTTATCCATGCCGGATAGTAGAAATGAAATGAAGGGTCTTTTCTATGCCTGGTTTATTTGGCTTAAAGTTCTTTTCTTTCAAAGACCCACAAAGAACTTTCTGCCAAATAAACCAGGCATAGAAAACACCCTTCATTTCATTTCTACTATCCAGCATGGATAGTAGCACTCTTCTGCAATGTTCAAATTTCTTCTGATGAAGTCGCTAGCAGTGAGGAAATGCATAAAGGTTTAACTTCATGATAATAAATATGTTTGAGACGTAACATGCTTTTCTCAATCTTTCTTTTCCACATTGTCTAATCACATCTACCATATATATATATATATGAGAGTGAGATGACTACTGGTAACTATCCCTGTTACACCCATAGTACTCTGATTAATTACTTGCAAATGTTTATAAACAAGTGTAATGGAAAGCAGAGAAACAAATTAGTTCTGAGTAAAGTTGAAACTATGTGGGAATAAATATCCTGGCTGTCATTAAATCCTTTCTTGCAGTTTTTTCTCTTCTATATAAGATAAAAAAATATCAGACGAAATGCAAATAAAGGCAAATTTATTCAAGATTTAAATAAATGATTCATTAAAAAAGTCTGTTTTTCATTTTTAAATTTGTTCAGGTTGAAGAGAAGCTAACCGATCTTCTGTGAGAGAGAGAGAGGGAGTGTGTGGTGTTTGTGTGTTATCCCAAGAGAATTATTAATTTTTAACTAATATTTAAGTAATCAAAAGAATCTAATCAAAACCGCTCTATTCAAGGTATTCCTGTACTTGAATATGTGAATTTGTATCCAGAATTTGTGTAGAAAAATGGTTATTTATCATGTCTGGTATTAAATATCTAGATATAATTAAAGACAGGGACGACAGTCAAATCCAGAAAAAAATAAAACCAACACAAGATATCATTAATTATTGACTAGTATTTTCTTTCATCTTAATTCTTTTTTTTTTTTGCTTTTTATTGCAACTGACTCAGACCGCCAGTCTACAGCAGTGAGTAAACAGCACAGATCGGAAATGAAGAATAAGCTCTAGGTGAGACTCGAACTCGCATCCCTAGAGCTTATTCTTTATTTCCGATCTGCGCTGTTTACTCACTGCTGTAGATTGGCAGTCCGAGTGAGTTGAGATAAAAAGTAAAAAAAAAAAAAAATGGCTCCAATTTTAACAATCGCTACTTGATATTTACTAAGCTTTGCTTAGTACAGTATAAGTCCAAATGAAGGGAAATGGGGTTAGGAAGATTGTGTTGCATCAGTGGTTGCTTCCAAGTGTTGCAGACTTGTCTGCCTTGGAAATCAGCAACGTCGTGGCTTTTACCCGGGCTTGAATGCCAACCATTGATGCCATAGGCAAATACACAACTATCTCAAAACCTGCCAAGCAGGCTCCAATTTTAACAGGATTTTAGCCTTTCGCTTAGTATACTCCCATTTTGCAATTTTTTATAAGATTTTACCAAGAGCATCAGAAGCATTCTCACTACAAGTCACTCTTCCAGATACGATCTCAAAGAGTTTGTTTTGTTATCAAAACTAAAGAATCTCATTTCCCAAACAGAGACTGAATAATACATTTTATTTCTGATCTGAGCTATTTACTGACTGCCATATATTAACAGTCTAAGTAAGTTGCAATAAAAAGCAACTAAAAAATTTAAAATGTAAGAAAATACTAGTCAAACATTAATAATGGTTGACAATGCTTCATCTAATAATAATAAAAATCAGCATATTATTACTACTATTACAACTAATGCACGTAAAAACAATATCAAATATGGTGATGGGTGATCGGAAAAGAATAAAGGATGAGTTTATGGACTAGATTTGATCTTCTGTCAGCCGTAAGAGCTCTAGTAGCTCAGTGGGTAGAGTAGTACCATATATAGGCAGCTTCATTGTTTACTCACTGCCAGACTGATGGTCTGAGTAAATTGTGATGAAAAACAAATAAAAAATTTAAGATGAAGTCAAACATTAATAATGGTTGACAATGCTTTGTCTAATCAAAAATAATCAGGATAAGATGTCTACATTCTTTATCAGTCCATCATTTTGTCACTTTTTAATGAAACTGCTGGTATGCTCAATTTGCTACCTTAGAAATGGTCGATAAAGAATGTGTATTGGCCACCTCGCTGGGTTCCCCATGCTTGTGGCCTTGTGCCTAACTAAGCTGAGCTTCCTAAATAAATAGCAGATGTTTGAATACCAGACATTTGTATAACGTAATACTAAAAAGAAAAATATTGTCTAGACAGGTCTGGTTAGTCACTCAATAGAAACCGTCATCTTTCGGCAACATTCCATGTTGGGGGTGATCAATTAAAATCTTTGGAAAATGCGGGGGTGATCAATAAATAAGTTACTTCTCTTGCCTTTTGTTGGGCAGTGATCACTAAAAATGTCTGCACTTTCAGAAAAACATGTATGAATGCTGCCGGACACAAATTAAGGGACCAATTTAGCATAAACTTACATTGCAAATTGAACCCCACTCTAAAATACCTATTGAGGGAGGATTTTCAAAAAACAAAACAAAAATGTTTTAATTTTCAGCCCTCTAGCTCCATTGATGCAGCCTGTACACATGATATATGGAAGGCTGTATGTGTTCTAGCAAGATCCTGCTCCTTCTCACAAAGCTCAAGTGACCAAAGAATGGATGG
>VCCN01006564.1:496562-508212 GCA_006491835.1 Architeuthis dux
ACCACTCCCACATAACTTTCTTATCTACTCAGACAATAGCAGCAAAAAGCTGTTATCCCCCTTGTCAGCCTTGACAAGGACCAATAATTGTGTGTCAGAAAGAGCAGCCAGCTTTAAGAATATATTATTTATCAACCAAGTACACATAGAAACCCAGGTACAGGGGAAAAAATGTATGGGTTGGTAGCAGGAAGGGTATATGGCTGTAAAAATACAGGCATGTTTATACATGTCTAGAATATTGCCCACTGCGATGTCAAATGAATCGGTATAGTGAAAGATGCTTTTCAGAAACCTTTCAGAAACTGAGCAAGATATTAAAAGGTTGAAAAATGACATTGGAAATAAAGTAAACAGTACTGGACTGCTATGTAATGTCTCATCATCATCATCATCAGCCGTTATAAGTCCACTGCTGGACGAAGGCCTTTCCCATCTCCTTCCATGACAACCTATCTTGTGCTAATCTCTGCCAGGTCTTACCGGCAAACTTTTCTATCTCGTCCCTCCATCTTGTGTCTGGCCGTTTCCTACTTCTTTTACTATCACATGGGCACCAATCTGTTAATCTTTTCCCCCATCTATTGTCATCTCTTCTCGCTAGGTGGCCGGCCCATCTCCACTTTTGTTGTTTAATTAGTTGTATAATATCCTTTACTCTAGTCTTTCCTCTGATCCATGTTGATCTGGAAAATTATGAATCACCACCACCAATATATTGCTGTGTTGGAGGTGATCAATTAAAAAGTTGGAAAAGAGATGATCAATGAATAAGTTACATCTCTCGCCTTTTGTTGGGCAGTGATTAATAAAAAAGGTCTCAATTTTCAAAAAACAAATGGGCACAATCTAGTGACCAATTTAGCATAAACTTACATTGCATATTGAAAACCTATTTGAAGGGGAATTTTCAACAAAAATAAAAACGTTTTCCCTACTCTTTGAGGGGAGTGGGTGTTTCAAGTTTCAAGTTTCAAGTTTCTACTATGAATGGTTAGGGCTATGATAGATACATAGATAGATATAAATGTCAGAACACATGAATAACCTAAACCCAGCAACAGTATTTAAACTGGTTTGTTGCTGGTAGCAGTGATTAAAAACAACTGCTTCATTAGCCTATTGTCCACCCTTCCACAAAATTTGATAGTAATTTATTGAGAACTTTTGGAGATATCGTGTAGACAGACATGAAATTTTGGAGAAATTGTACTGTGTGGACATATAACTACGACGTTGGGGAGATAATTGAAAATGGATCCACCCCAAAATCACTTCTTCTGCAGCCTATTGTCCACCTTTCTATAAAATCTCAAAGTAATTCATTGAGAACTTTTGGAGATATCATGTGATCAGACATGAGTGTATACATAAATGTATGAAAAAAACCCAGATAAACATCTCTCAATAAAAAACGAATTCCTGGATCCACCCCAAAAGTTAACTACTTCTTCCTTACCCTATTGACCACCGTTCCACAAAGTGTCATATTAATTCATTAAGAAGTTTGGGAGATATCCTGTAGAGAGATATGAAATTTTGGTGATATTATGCAGTGTGGACCTTTAACTACAACGTAGTGGAGGTAATTGTGAATGGATCGGCCCCAAAATTCAATCACCTTTTCTGTAGCCTATTGTCCACCACAATTTCATAGGAACTCATTGAGAACTTTTGGAGATATCATGTGGTCAGACATGAGCGTATACATAGATGTATGAAAGAAAAAGGGAAAAACATCTCTCAATAAAAACGAATTCCTGGATCCACCCCAAGATTTAACCACTTCATCCTTATCCCATTGCCCACCTTACATAAGACTTCATTGTAATCCATTGAGTATCTTCTGAGAGTGTGGACAGACGGAAAGACATACAGAAAGATGGAAAGAAAGACGTGACCAAATACATATTCATTGAAATCCATTGAGTATTTTCAGAAATATTGTGTGGACAGACAGACAGAAAGACAGACAGAAAGACGTGACCAAATACATATTCATTGAAATCCATTGAGTATTTTCAGAGATATCATGTGGACAGACAGACAGAAAGACGTGACCAAATACATATTCATTGAAATCCATTGAGTATTTTCAGAGATATCGTGTGGACAGACAGACAGAAAGACAAACAGAAAGATGTGACCAAATACATATTCATTGAAATCCATTGAGTATTTTCAGTGATATTGTGTGGACAGACAGACAGAAAGACAGACAGAAAGACGTGACCAAATACATATTCATTGAAATCCATTGAGTATTTTCAGAGATATCGTGCGGACAGACAGACGGGAAGACAAACAGAAAGATGTGACTAAATAAATATTCATTGAAATTGTGTGGACAGACAGACGGAAAGACAGACAGAAAGACGTGACCAAATACATAAACATCTCCAACTTAGTTGGCAGAGGTAAAAGTCCGGTTAGCAGCAGGAAGGGTATGCGGCTGTAAAAATATTGGTCACTGAAAAACACAGTAAACTAAACCAATGCACTCAAAATGGCAAATGCAGAGTCAGGATCCTGTTTGAAAGCCGGATAAAGGCAATTCCCATTAAAGTTGATAATTTTGTTTATAAATTATTTAAGATGTCGAAAACTCACTTTTAATAGGCAATCAACTCCATACGTTTGTTTATATCTGTGCTGGTAGAGTGTCAGAATGAAAGAAGGCAGTGACATTACCCCTACTCCTTCCCCTGTTCTTATCCAAACGATAACTTTCTGTAGAGACACTCAATACCATGTCTTTCCTGCCAGAATCGACATGTCAGCTTCTTTTGGAAGAGACTGCCACAGAGGTGTTCCTGGTTCTCTTACACATGGAGACATGCTAAGAAACCACATGTGCGTCCCTCTACAAACAGAGGCAGTTGTTTTGCATGACACACACGCAAACATATGGCTTCCAGGCATTTTCGAGGTTTGCCAGTTAATTCTGCCGTCATCGTTTTGTTTAGAGCGAGCCTGAACTATTTGTTTTTAACTTTTGGAAAATGTGCATTGTTTTTTTTTTAATTTAAAGTAACGACTCCCAAAATGATAGCAGGTCACCTGAGCTGAGGCAGCTTATACAGGGCTTAAATTTAGTGTGTAATAATACCATTATACATATACAATACTTGTAATAAGTATTTGAAAATACAAACATTTTGCTTAAACCCACTTAAAAACTGGAGAAACCTAGGATGACAGTTTTGGTTGACGGTTTCTAATGAACAGGAGGTTAAAATGTTAATATAGATATATATATATATGTGTGTGTGTGTGCAAGCATTTGTGTCATAGAATTCTTGTAATATTAAGTCTTACATTCCTACAAAGAAAATAGAATATCATTTGTACTCAGATATGCATATATCTCTACTAACATTTCACAAGCAATAAACTGTGAGCTTGATTTTGATCTTGAAATTTGGTCTTGTGTCAGATGTGACACAAATGAATCAACCACACACTCACACACACATATATACAGTACCTGTCATAAGTATTTGAACAAACAGCCATTTTACTTTGAGTCACTTGAGTTTGAGAGGTAAAAACTGGAACATTACACAAGAAGAACCAAATGTTTTGCAATCAACATAACAAGGCATGCATTTAGTCACGTTTTATGGTTTTGCATGCTAAATTTCTGGAAAATGTTTTTTAATAGAATTAAGTTTTCTTATTTTTTCCTTCTAAAATCTTGTTCAGAATCGATCAAAGAGATTGAAAAACTGAACTCACATTACTATATGGAAGAGTTACTAAACTAGTAAGTTAATTTGGATCCCCCCTGCTCAAAATCCATAATGTCCCCTGCAATCTTAGGCAATAAAAAACAGATTTTGTGCTTGCTCAAATACTTATAAGCAGTACCCTATAGAAATTACTGCTCGTAAGTATTTGAACAAGCTATCAACAATACAAAAACATCTTAAAACCCCCCGAGCCATCAAATCTCCAGCTATGCCCCTGACTCTGTGCAAAACATCTGAAGAAGAAAATTCTACCATTAGAAAGAACAGAGGGAAAGGCTGTCTCATAATACAACTGACTTATTTTGCAAGTAACACCAAATCAATATACTATCAATACTAGTCTATGACCTCTCACTTCACTGATTGTTATCAAATGTACAAATAAAAATTCATGTAATATTAACTCTTACATTCATACAAAGAAAAGAACATGTCAATTTCAAGGGAAATAACTTCTGATTAAAATTATCTCCTCATGACCATTTGGTGAATTAATTCACAGAAGAGTTCCACTACTTTTATGCTATTCATTGAAGAGTTCCACTGTCAATTACAAGTGGTTTCAAGTGGTTTATGAATTTAAGAGTTAAGTGGAAAATTGATATATTGTTTAAGGGTTAATTTAAGAAGAGTTCAAACCTAATCCAAAAACACATTAATGACATCATGTTACTTCAAATGATCATTGTCTTTAATCAATATAAACGTATTATGCTATTTACTTACATTAATTAACTAGCTGGGTTACCTGGTGTTGCCCGGGGGAAAATAACTCCAAATATATAAACACAGGAAAACAAATGATATTTCATAGAGATTTCATAAAAGGGAAAAAATTCCCCATTGATTTTGACTCCTAAAAGGGTAAAAAATATCCATACGAATTTTGATGCCTAAATGAGTAAACCCCCCCACCCCCACCCCCGATTTTGATCCTTATATGGAAAAGGTTCCACTGAATTTGATCCCTAAAACTGCCTGCCCTGGAAAATAGAGTTCCCCTCCCGATTTTGACCCCTAAAAGGGAAAAAATTCCCCCCTCCCGATTTTGACCTATAAACGGGGGAAAACAAAGTGCCAACCCGATTTTGACACCTAAAAGGAAAAACAATTCCCCCTCCCCGATTCTGACCCCTAAATGGAAAAAAAAGGTCCCCCTCTATTTTGACCCGTGAAAGGGGAGGGGAAATGTTTCACCTCACTTTAGACCTCTAAAAGAGAAAGTTTTCCCCGCTTTTGAGCGAGATTACCTTTATTTCTCTACAGCACATATAAACACTCTATCTCTCTCGTACATAGAAACGCTCTCTTGCTCTCTCTCATATATATAAACAATCTCACTCTCTCTCATACAACCTGTTTTTCATTATCTCAGAACACTTACGAAAGAAGACAACAGCGTGGAAATGTATATAATGTTTTTGTTTTAAATATCTTTGATGCGAAGAAAAGTAGTTTTTATTTACACTACAATTAAAAAATGAAGTAGAATTTAACTTGGAATCTAATCGTAAATAATAGTAAAAAGACTAATTTAAAAAGTCTATACTGTATTTTTAAAAAACTACTAACAATTTCCCAAACAAAAAAATTAAAAGATTTACACTGTTGTATAAGAGAATAAGAGGAAAAACACACATAAACACCCCCTCTCTCTCACTCTTACATAGAAACGTTTTCTCTTTCTCGTTCTCTCTCTAATGTAAACATTCTCACTCTCTGTCATACAACTTTTCTTCAAAAAGACATATTTTGGAACAGATGTGATGTGACATAGATCACGTTCAACACTTTGTCATTGCTACATAACATAAAATATGTGTTCAGTTTAGCTTAATACTTTCATTATGAATTGGACACCACACTAAAAACTCGATAGTGTTGGAATTTTCAGAAAACAAAATAGCCTATATTTGATCTTGCGGTTAAATCAATATCTGTGAAAAAAATCAAAACCCTGGGACTTTTAGTTTGGCCGTTATGCTCAATGCAGACATACATACCGAGACACACACAAATTAGAGACTTTCACATAGTATTAGAGATTAACGTATATACTCGTATATAAGTCACACCGGTAGATAAATTGCACCCATGTTTTGTCAATAATATTTTTATCTGAGCCTTTAACCTGTGTATAAGTTGCATAAGACCCCAACTAAAAATTAGAGATTTTCTCATCGCATTTTATCAAAAAACAAAATAGCCTATGTTTGATCTAGGTGTTAAGTCAATATCCATGCAAAAAATCAGACTCCTGGGAATTTTAGTTTGGCCATGATGCTCATTGCAGATACATACATACATACAGAGACACATACAAAGACATATACAAATCAGAGACTTTCGCATAGTATTAGAGATTAATGCATATACTAGTATATAAGTCACACCGGTAGATAAATTGCATCCACTTTTGGTCAATAATATTTTTATCCAACCCCTTAACCAGTGTATAAGTCGCATAAGACCCACACTAAAAATCTTCTCATCGCATTTTGTCAAAAACAAAATAGCCTATCTTTGATCTAGGGGTTAAGTCAATATCCATGTGCAAAATCAGACCCCTGGGACTTTTAGTTTGGCCATGATGTTCACTGCAGATACATACATGCATACATATAGAGACACTCACAAAGTAGAGACTTTTGCATAGTATTAGAGATTAACGTATATATTTGTATATAAGTCACACCAGTAGATAAATTGCACCCACAATGTCAATAATATTTTTATCCGCGCCTTTAACCCGTGTATAATACTTGAATCGGACTCTCACTAAAAATTAGAGATATTTGCATCACATTTTGTCAAAAAACAAAATAGCCTATGTTTGATCTTGGGGTTAAGACAATATCCATGCAAAAAAATCAGATCCCTGGGACTTTTAGTTTGGCTATGATGCTCACTTCAGATATATATACATACATACATATGATAATTATAATGACATTTATTAGTGAGAGCCTATATTTGTCCGGTGTCGGTGTGAGCGACTGCTAAACGGGCGGCCTAAATCGTAAATGTTTATAAAGAAACAAACTTTGTACAGGGATCGAACCCGCGTCCACCTTGGAAGCCACCTAAATGCGGTACTGTTCAACCGACTGAACTAACGAAGATCAGATGGTAGACAGGAGTCTTTTATCCTACACTTTGCTGCTTCTCCATTCTCACGTTCTGATTTTAGGCACGAATGTAATGCGGCTCTCTTATGAGAGACTTTCGCATAGTATTAGAGATTAACGTATATACTAGTATATAAGTACACACCAGTAGATAAATTGCACCCACTTTTGGTCAATAATATTTTTAACCAAGCTTTTAACCCTTGTATAATTTGCAGACAGTATATGTTAACCGTCATTGATATCAACCATCGACAAACAATCAGGAACATTTGCGACGCTCGTTGAAAAACCCATTCCAGATTTGGGACACATGCGGTCCAGATGTCATGAGTTGCTTTTGCTAACTTTATGTGTCCTGTGAAACTAAACAATTCACTGGTATACCTATTAAATACAGTTTATTAACAGACCTTAAACTAGTACTTTCCATGACTCACGCACCATGCCGCGTTCAGATAAATATTAAGTTAGGATATATACGTAAACAATATACTTTGCTTGCGTATACATTTAAATGTACTAACGGATCTGGTTAGACACTAAATAGAAACCGTCGCATGACGAACCTCTTTTGGCAGCATGCCATATTGGGTGTGAGCAATTAAAAAATTGGAAAAAGGGGTGATCAATAAATAAGTTATTTCTCTCACCTTTTGTCAGGCCGTGATCACTAAAAAAAGTCTGAATTTTCAACAAAAAAGTGACCAATTTAGTATGAACCTACATTGCACCACCCACTAAAAACCTACTTAGGGAATGGGGATTTTCAAAAAAACAAAAAAGAAGTTTTTTCTAGACATAATAAGGAGTAATTGTTTAAATTTTCAGCCCTCTAGCTCTATTGGAGCGGCCTGTATGCATAATACATACATACAGTATCGCCCATAAATAAGTACACCCTAAATTTAATTTCTTTCTAAACCATACATAACAGGATTTTATTATTTCTAGTGGAACATTGCACAACCAAAACAGATATTATCAGGTATTATTTATGACCAAACTCTACAGCATTGAACCTCTGTTGCCAAAAATGAATGGATATTTTTGCCAACAGTTTCAATGCTGTAGAGTTTGGTCATAAATAATACCTGATACTATCTGTTTTGCTTGTATAATGTTCCACTAGAAATAATAAAATCCTGCTATGTTTGGTTTAGAAGAAAATTAACTTTCTATTAAAAAAGTGGTAGGGGTGTACTTATTTATGGGTGATACTGTACATACATAGCCAGCCAGACCAACTTAAAAACTGAAGAAACCTATGTTGACAGTTTTGGTGACGGTTTTGGTTGACGGTTTCTAATTAATAGGGTAATTTCAAATTTCAAGCTCAGGATAAGTTACGGTAGATAAGTTACATGCATTTTTTCATAATGGGGGTGTTGATGTCATGGGCGTTCACAAACAGGGCATCTCCCCACCTCACTGGATCACCGAGAGTGAGGGTTTTGAAAGTTGGAACTGTATAGTCAATAATGGTGCAGTACAATTGTTTTATGTAACCCAAACTTAATGTTCCCATATGAACTGTATTATTATTCGCTGGTGCTCACTCCATCATGTTACCCAGGGGTCACGCCATGCGTCTCCATCAATGGTCAAGTGCAACATCTGATATCTGGATCATACAGTGGGTTGTACTTGCTTACACTACAAAATCTCCAAAACTGTATGGTAAAATAGCCACATATTCTGTTTTATATGCACTCATCACCGGAGGCATAACAAGATTGTATTATATATATACACATTGACACATTGACCCCTCCTAGAAAAGTAACTACCACTTCACACACATACAAACCAGAGACCTGCAGCATAGCTCCCCCCACCACACATTGACCCCTCCTAGAAAACCAGAGATCTGTAGCATAAAAACACACCAAACAGTCTCAGTCACCACATATGAGGTGGGTGGCAAATACAGCACACACATCCAGGATCGCTAGATGCAGGCCACACGGATAATTGCAGGACTTCTGCCATGTTCAACTTTCTTCTGAAGACGTCGCTAGCCTCGACGAAATGCATAAAGATTTATCCTCGTGATAATAAACATGTTTGAGATGTAACAAGCTTTCTCACTCTTTTTCCTTTTCCACATTGTCTAACCATACCCATCATTCTGTCGGATTCCCTCACATCCACACTATAAACATTATATATATATAATAAATAAAAAAATTAAAAAATACATACCTTTTTGTATAAATGTATTTATTTATTAGAATGAAATAAGCCTGTGCGTATCTATATGATAAATTTTCGTTAATATCTAAGACTTGTCAATTTAGCTCAGTCAGTAAGACAGCCTCCTGGCAATCAGTTTTGTTGTGAGTTCAAATCACGGTAGGGGAATGTGGATTTTACATATCAGTTTACAACCCTCATTTTGGTGAGAATTGTTCTTGTTCTCGATGTTCTTGTTATGGTAGGAAAAGAAAAATCAACTCCAGACTTTGTACTGGAGTTTGACAAAAAGAAACAATCATTCTTACCTGTCTGAATAGTTCTTCTCTTTGGCCAATCTCTGGAAGGCACCCATGGGATCAGAACCCGTACTGAGAACAAAAACCAGAGGCACATTTTTGCTCATATCATTGTACAGCATTTGAAGATCCATGGGGGGACTCTCCACAAACTCATCCCCCAAATTTTGGCAAACAAAATCAGTGACAGCCAATACCGTCTGAAAGAGAAAAGAATAAATAAAATAAATTGTTGATAAGGCTTTATTCACTACTAGACAACCCTGTGACATCAAAAAATGATGGCAGAATTTAAATAATTTTGCAATTGTATTGTACTTAAAAAATATCAAAAACTAGCATTCCAATGGAAATTATGAATCACTGCCACCCATAAATGTCTGGATGTTCACAAAACATGGAAACAGGGGGCGGGGATTTTCAAAAAACAAACAAACAATTTTCCCTACTCATTGAGGGGAGTGTGTGTGCAAAATTTCAAGTTTCTACTATGAACTGTTAGGGCTGGCCGAAAAAAGTGTAAAATATCATAATTAACATTAGCATTCTAAGGGAAATTATGAATCACTGCTACCCATATATGCTGCGTTGGGTGTGATCAATTAAAAAGTTGGAAAAAGGGGTGATCAATGAATACGTTACTTTTCTCGCCTATTGTTGCACTGTGATCACTAAAAAAGGTCTGAATCATCAAAAAAACAAGCGGGCACAACAATAGTGACCAATTTAGCATAAACTTACATTGCATATCGAACCCCACTCTAAAAACCGATTATGGGGGGAATTTTCAAAAAACAAAAAAAAATGTTTTCCCTACTACCGAGTGTGTGTGCAAAATTTCAAGTTTCTACAATGAACGGTTAGGGCTGGATGAAGTCTGAATACATAGATACTTATGAATGTCAGAACACATGAATAACCAGCAATAAACCAGTGTTGTGGCTAGCAGTGATTAATAAACACATAAGTAAAATGCTTTTAGATTTTGAGATAAGCATTTTCTTTTGAAATGTGCGGATATATTAATAGCCTGTTGGCTATGTTTTACCATAATCTACATAAACTAAAGAATCCACTGGGAGTCATGTGGTTCCTGCGGACTCTTTATGTAAGAGACTTGTGGTTTTACTTCTATCAAGATTCTATGTTACCAAACGAAATTAATGTCATTTGGCAGCATGCTGTGTTGGAGGTGATCAATTAAAAAATTGGAAAAAGTGGTGATCAATAAATAAGTTACTCCTCTCGCCATTCAGAAATTGGCATGCAGCTAGCAATTATAGAGGCTACACACACCCTCTTCCTCTCTTCCCTATACCCCAATCTCCCGGTCACTCAGCCTAATATACCATCATCACCTTGTTCTGGGAATGCTGAAAGATTTTTCCCATATAAATTAATGGTAAATTGCTTCTTTGGTGTACAGCATTTCAGCTTACAAGGGGTTTTTATAGGAAGGCCCCACTTTCGGGTAATGGGGTAAACCTGTACATTCATCTTTGTCTTCCCTATCCCTTACCACCCCACCGCCCGCCGGGAAAAAAAAATTGGTCCTTCCTCCCCCTTATTCCTTTGCCCCATCCTTCTCTCTGCCGTGTTATATGGGTATCAACTTCAACTTACCCCCACACTGATTCTTGTTGCTAACCTTTTTGCCTCTAAGTGCCATATCCCACATGTCTAAACCATTTGTATTTCATTGTATTTAACCCCCCACCCTCAACTCCCCTCCGAACGCGCCACGGGTGGGAAATCAGACACCATGTTTTCTTTTTTTTACGATTTCAAATGCATCAACTTCCCCCCTCTTTATTTTTTCCCAAGAATATTTCTGAAGCCAACCCTGTTTCCAATTCATTTCTATCTTGTGAGTAGATCACTGATGATCCTCACAGCTGCAAATACATTTATTTGATTGTTACACTTGAAATAAACAGAAGTGAGCGCATACCTTTGCCAATGTTATACACCAGAGGTCGGCAAACTACGGCCCGTGAGCGAAATCTCATCCGCAGTCTCATTTCATCCGGCCCACCGACTTAATTGAATATGTGACGTTGCATCCAAATGTGGGAATAAATTTTAATGGTTCATTATTTCCGATTGTTTTTATACATCTAGTTTGTTGTTATTCCCACAAATATCCGCTCTACTTTTGTATTGAGCTCTCTTCGGATCATTACTAAGGTCTACGAGGATACTGATGCATAAGTGTACCATGCATCCAATATTGCCTGAATACATATACCTAGGTCAGGTAATAAAACTAGAGAAA
>VCCN01006564.1:509485-519780 GCA_006491835.1 Architeuthis dux
ATATAAAAGAACACTCTTTCCAGTTACAGTGACAAAATAACATCCAGATTTTGGGAAGTCGGTTGGATCAAGGTCATTCCCTTCTTAGTCAGGCCGAGAACTTTCTAGCACCTCGTATTATACATACACAAATTCAACTAATCTCCCTCGAGACAATATGCTATTTTTGCATATAATGCCCCAGACTAAACTAGGCTTTGTGGGTACCTTAGTGAACTTGATGGTCAGTAACCTAGTCTTGAGGTCTTGAAGACCATTTCACAAGTGTTGTGAGCTCAATTCTTATTGGCTGATCTGTGGCCTTGTGCCAGACTATAGTAGCAAACTCGTCTTGAAGACCATAACTACTTTATGATCTAGGCCAGAGTTTCTCAACCTGGGTGATATTGCCCACCTGTGGTATGTGAGCGATTTCAACTCTTGGGTGGGCGGTGAGCAATTGTGCAGAAGATTTTCTTTTATTAATTTAGCACGCAGCACTGTGATATCGCATATTATGTAGGTGCCTAAAATACGAATGTGAGAATGGGGAAGACAACAAAGTGTAGGTTAAAAAACTCCTGCCTACCATCTGACCTTCGTTAGCTCAGTTGGTAGAGCAGTACCTGTGTATAAGGTGGCTTCCAATATATATTGTGTATAAGATTTATGAAGAAACAAAAAAGGATTTTATGTATGATCGGTTGTTCGGGAAGATGAAATTAGGGAAGATGAACCAGAACCGTCCCTTCGAATGAAAACAAGGGTTTGTTCGAAATTCCCAGAATGTTACTGACTACGTCAGATGCCCGAAGAAGGCCGGAGAGTACAGTGGCTGAAATAGAGAAATGTGTAAAGGTTCATGTAGGTGTTCAAACGTCTGTACTACATGCTTTGCAGGTAGGTACCTGGTTAAAGATGACTAATTTAAAACCCATCGTTTTTGCACTAGCTGCATTGCACCAGGCACAGGGATCGCGTTGATGATATCTAAAAACGGTATGTGTGTGCCAAACATTTGATGTTATTACTTTACATTACTTTAATAGAATCTTGTAATGCAAAAGCTGTTCATTTTTATTGTTTTGTAAGAGTTATACATTTTGGTATCCGCTTTGAATATTTACTACACAGGTGGGCGGTGGTAACATTTTTCAGGTGAAAGTGGGTGGTGACACACTAAAAAGGTTGAGAACCCAATATCTAGGCCAATCATGGTGAACTTATGACACTCATGTCAGCAGTGACACGCCACAGGTTTTTAGGTGAGGCACATTGGACTTTGAAAAAAGTCTTTTTTAATTTCATTTTATAATCCTACAATTATAAGTATATTTCGAAATTGCAAATCAGTTTTATTAAACTCCTAGTTTTATAAATATATTAGAAAAATAGGTCACTTTTTCACTCGATTAGTTGGTTTATTGCGTGTCGGTGATCTATTGTCGAGTAGCCACTTCTGAAGCCTGCCTGCTTGCGTGGTTGATTTTCGTCAAGAGTGCCTTTTAGTCTTTTGTGATTATTTTTGTGAATAGTTTATATATGTTAGGTAGTAGTGTAAATATAAGTGTAAGTAAGTGTATATTTACCTAAAACTAAAATACATGTATACATGCAAGTGACACTCCAATAACAGGATTATTCTAAAAAGGCAGTAGTAGCAGTAAAAAGCTGTTACACCTATTGTCAACCTTGATAGGGGTCAGTTAAGGATCCTAATAAAAAATTATCTACTTAGGGCACCCTCCTTTCAATATCTTATCTTTATTGTTTATCCCTTGAGACAAATTAAAAACAGTTAGGGATTTCTTGACTTGCCCTCAAGGTCCCTGACTAGGGTTTCAGTTCAAGGTTTGTTTGTTTGCAAGGGATTTGGTTTTGAGATTAAAAATCATCAGAGTCTGTCTTATTTTATTAATATCTATGCTATTTGGCTCTGGGGGATTTACTAGAACAACAATTCAAGGCGGGGAGGGAGAAAGGAAAGGTTTCGGTTTGTTCCAAATTATTGTTCACTGATATATTCGGACTAGTGTTTTCATCTTGGTTGTTAGTGCTACAACATTTCAGCCACTGTACTCTCCGGCCTTCTTCGGGCATCTGTCGTACTCAGTAACATTCTGGGAATTTCGAACAAACCCTTGTTTTCATTCCAAGGGACGGTTCTGGTTCATCTTCCCTAATTTCATCTTCCCGAACATACGATCATACATAAAATCCTTTTTTGTTTCTTCATAAATCTTATACACAATATATATTGTAAGCTACCTTATACGCAGGTACTGCTCTACCAAATGAGCTAACGAAGGTCAGATGGTAGGCAGGAGTTTTTTATCCTACACTTTGTTGTCTTCCCCATTCTCACGTTCGTATTTTAGGCACGAATATAATGCTGCTCTCTTATGTCGACAGTATGAAATCAAGTGATGGATAATTTTATATCCGATCTGACAGAATATGATAATTATAATGACATTTATTAGTGATAATAGGGAAGCTAACAAAGTGTAGGATAAAAAACTCCTGCTTACCATCTGACCTTCGTTAACTCAATCGGTAGAGCAGTATCACAATATATATTGTAAATACTAAATCTTATCATAAACAAATACCATACCACATTTACAATAGATGCTTTATCTTCATAAATTGTAAACATTAACATACACCCATTGCAGTAATTTTAGAAAGAAAAGAAAGTGTTTTTTGTAAATAATAAACTATGAAAAAAGTGACCAATCAACATTTGGGAAAACCGAGTTTGGGAATATGAAATTCAAGAAGATGAATGCCACCCACCAGGGGAATATATTGTATCAGTTATTCTTCCTAGTCAATTCATCCTTGCAGTATCGCTTATCAGCCTCTTCCGCTGAACCAGTGTATATGATTTTTCTGCACTACCTGACCGCCAGCCAGGTTACTAGATACAAGTAACAAATGTCTTTATCCACTCGCCCATTTGTCCCAGGTGGTGGACACATAGATATATAAACCTTGGTATGTCACTTATCTGCCTCATCTCAGAAATGCAGAATGAAATTGTTCCAAATTCTCTTCTCACCACCACCACCACCACCAATTATGAAATGAATTGTAAACTAGACATTCATATCTTTGCTAACCACACAGATGTTCGAATTAGAAACTGTCAACCAAAACTGTCAACATTGATTTCTTCAATTTTTAAGTTGGTCTGTCTGACTGGCTATTTATGTATGCAAGTATCACACATACAGGCCGCACTAAAGGAGCTAGGGGGCTGAAAATTTCAACATGTACTCATTACTATGTCTAGAAAAAATGATTTATATGCTTTGTGAAAACTTGCCCCAAAATAAGTTTTTAGTGGGCGTTTTATTTGCAATGTAAGTTTAGGCTAAATTGGTCCCTTGGTTTGAGTCTGACAGCATTCAAGCTTGTTTTTTGAAAATCCAGACTTTTTTAGTGATCCCTGTCCTAAAAAGGCGAGAGAAGTAATTTATTCATTAATCACCCCATTTTCTAATTTTGTCATTGATCACCCCCAACACAACCAATTTCTTTTCGCAGCATGCTAAGTGACAGTTTCTATTGAATGATTAACCAAAACTGTTTTTTCAAGGAGTCAAAGCTCCAGGTCACAGTTGAAGCAAAAAGTGTTGCCATCAAACGAATCAAGACTCAGAACATTTTAAAATCTGACAGCCTTTGCCTTGTTGAGGGTAGCAGTGATTAATAAACCCAGCAATAAACCAGTGTTGTGGTTAGCAGTGATTAATAAATCCAGCAATAAACCAGTGTTGTGGGTAGCAGTGATTAATAAACCCGACAATAAACTAATGTTGAGGGTAGCAGTGATTAATAAATCCAACAATAAACCAGTGTTGTAGATAGCAGTGAGTAATAAACCCGGCAATAAACCAGTGTTGTGGTTAGCAGTGATTAATAAATCCAGCAATAAACCAGTGTTGTGGTTAGCAGTGATTAATAAACCAGTGTTGTGGGTAGCAGCGATTAATAACCCAACAATAAACCAGTGTTGTGGGTAGCAGTGATTAACATACCAAAGATTTGGATATAAATAATACAAAAAATATTTTTGGATTTGAATTTATCTTTCTTTCCCAAATAAATGTTGACAGCACAGCGTCAGACAAAGTCTTGAATATTTGTTGATCTCTGCTGAGACAGCCAGAAGGTAATTGCAGAATCTCTTTGGTTGGGAAGCACCACATGGGAAGAGCATGAGAGAAGAATTCACAATCCCATCTGTAGATTATGAGATTACAAGGGGTGGGGGGATGAGGAGGAGGGGGAGGTAAGAGAAAAGGAGGGGAGGATGAAGAGGAGGATGAGGAGGAGAAATCATTTGAAAATGTTTAGTCAAGCATGAACACAAAACCCAGGAGTGGAATCAATAACAAATAGGGAGAGATGAGTAAATATGAACAGGATAGATAGATAGATAGATAGATAGATATGAACAGACTGAGAGAGAGATAGAGAGAGAGCCACACAGAGAGATAGAGAGAGATGAATAGAAACAGATTGAGTAAATAGCTATGAGCTGACCAGGGTGGACAGCCACAGACTCAGAAAGAAACTAGCATTCCAAGGGAAATTATGAATCGCTGCCACCCATATATGCTGTGTTGGGGGTGATCAATTAAAAAGTTGGGCTGTGATCACTAAACAAATGTCTGAATTTTCAAATAACAAGCAGGCACAAACTAGTGACCAATTTAGCATAAGCTTACATTAAAAATTGAACCCCCCCAATAAAACCCATATTTTGGAAGGGAATTATCAAAAAACAAAAAAAAAGCATTTTCCCTACTCATTGAGGTTAGGGCTGGGCAAAGTCTGGATACATAGATAGATAGATATCTTAATTTGTATATATAGATAGATACATACATAGATATATATAAATGTGTGAACGCATGAATAACCTAAACCTTTGGTAGCAGTGATTAATAAACAGAGCCAGATAAAAAGAGTCTGGGGTAGATACCATCAAACAGAAAGATAGGACAGGAATCAGATAAAGACAATGAAAATAGGAATAGGCTGAGTAGCCAGCTAAAAGCTGAGGTAGGCAGCTACATGTTAGCTGAAGTAGCTACAACAGACCGAAGTAGAGAACTACAAACAGACTGAGGTAGATACCTTGAATAGTGCGGTTAATTTGTTCCAAAATTTCCTGTACTGTTAAAAACCACATTGTTCAAGGTCTTATTATAATTTGATGTGTTTGTTTTTTCAGCTTATACTTATTAACATTAATCTGTACAGCAATACCTTAACTGTACTACATCAAAATCCACACTAATCAAAACCGCACTATTCAAGGTATTCCTGTAACATTAAACAGACTCAGAAATATATGAATTGAGTCAGATAAAGACAAGGAAATAGGAATAGACCGAGTGTACAGCTACGTGTTGACTGGGGTTGACAACTATAGACAGACTGAGGTAGATATCAGAAAGATATGAGCAGTGTCAGAAAAAGTAAAATAGGAATAGCTTCAGTAGAGAGCTACAAACAGACTCAAAAAGATAGGAAAATAGTCAGACCTGAGTTAATAGAAAGAGACTACATTTACAAACCTAGATAGATGAACAGACTGAGGTAGATACCAACTAATAGAAAAATATGAACTGAGGTAAAGAGAAGGAAACATGTTGACTGAGGTCTATAGCTAGACAGACTGTGGATGACAATTATAGGCAGACTCAGAGAATGAACAAAGCTTCAATGAGGGCCCCATGTCCCAACATTCAAAACCCTCCCCGTTTAAGACACCCACCTGAAGAAGGTTGTAGGGTACAGCGTCTGAAACGTGTTTGAAAGATAAACCAAGATGAGGACAACCGTCCGAAAATCTCTATACATATTGATGATCCCTCATCTAAAGATTTCAGACAAAAATTATTCAAATACTGCCTTCATTTTTTTATGGCTTTGGTAAACTAGTGAATAGATATAACAGTTTGAAACATGTGTAACTGAGCTGCTGTAATAAAAAAAATTAGTTCTTATTATGTCTAGAAAATCTTTTTAACCCCCCCCCCCCAATAGGTTTTTAGAGGAGGTTCAATTCACAATGTAAGTTTATGTTAAACTGTTCCCTTAGTTTGTGTCTGGCAGTCTTCACGCTTGTTTTTTGGAAAAATTCAGACTTCTTTAGCCCAACAAAAGGTGAAAGAAGTAACTTATCCATTGATCAACCCTTTTTCCAATTTTTTAATTGATCACCCCCAACATGGCAAAGACATTGGTCATATGATGGTTTCTATTGAGTGACTAACCAGTCCTGTTGATTATTATTAATCTTTGACTAGTATTTTCTTTTTTGATATGTTTTGATTACAATGCAATTTCAAAATTATTTAAATACTGCTGCCATGGGTAAACTAGTGTTTGAGACATGTGTAACTGAGATGCAGTAAAAAGAGAACAAAACAATAAGTAGACTTAATTGAGATCAGTAATTAGATAAACAGACAGATGAGTCAGGAATATAAACAGGTGTCATCAAGTAAAAACTATACTGGGCCAAGAAGCTTAATGGTAAGGAAAGGAGATGCCAGGGTGAAATTGTCATGGTACTCTGGAGATGTCAGCACACAGATGAGGAGAAAATGAGAAAAAACAAGATGGAATTCTTCCCCTTTCTACCAATTTATTTATGTTCTTTATCTTCTGTTTAATGGATGCAGCGAGGCCTTAGTAATTTGAAGTAGTGACCCATGAGCTGGATAAGGATTCCTCCCTGAGGGAGACAAGATATATTAAATATACATTATCTTGTCAAAGTAAAGAGGCAGTAATCTTCCCCTAGGGATCTCCTCCCAACCAATGTGGGTCCAAGTTAATACTGAGCTTGACACAATCCCATCAAAGATAGCAGATGAGAAAGTTCTACAGAATATCACAGTAGGAACTAAAAAGTAAAGAAAAGAAAGAGGTCTGGTTAGTCACTCAATAGAAACCGTCACGTGACCAATGTCTTTTGGCAGCATGCCATCTTGGGGGTGATCAATTAGAAAATTGGAAAAAGGGGTTATCAACAAATAAATTTTCATTTTTCTAGACACAACAAGGAATAAATATCTCTATTGGTGCGGTCTGTATGTGTGATATATACATAGCTAGCCATCCAGCCAGACTCACTTAAAAACTGAAGAAACCTATGTTTCTTCTCGCACCTTTTGTTTGGCAGTGATCACTGAAAAAGTCTGAAATTTTAAAAAACAACCATGAATGCTGCTGGACACAAACTAAGGGTCAATTTAGCATAAACTTACATTGCAAATTGAATCCCTTCAATAAAAACCTATTTAGGGGGTAAATTTTCAAAAAACATACAATCGTTTTGGTAAACATAATAAGGAGTAAATGTTAAAGTTTTCAGCCTTCTAGCTCTATTGGTGTGGCCTGTACGTGTGATACATACATACAGTATTGCCCATAAATAAGTACACCCCTACCACTATTTTATAGAAATTTAATTTTCTTCTAAACCAAACATAACAGGATCTTAGTATTTCTAGTGGAACATTACACAATCAAAACGGATATTATCAGGTATTATTTATGACCAAACTCTACAGCATTGAAACTCTGTTGCAAAAATATGAATATGTTGCCGTCTAAAGATGAGTACAACACTACAAGTTTCAATGCTGTACAGTTTGGTCATAAATACCTGATAATGTTTCACTAGAAATAATAAAATACTGTGTAATGTGTCACTAGAAATAATAAAATCCTGCTATGTTTGGTTTAGAAGACAATTAACTTTTTATTAAAAAGTGGTAGGGGTGTATTTATTTATGGGAGATACTGGACATACATAGCCAGTCAGACCAACTTAAAAACAGAAGAAAACTATATTGACAGTTTTAGTAACAGTTTTGGTTGACGGTTTCTAATGAAGACGGTTTTAGAAATTCCTTCTGTATTTTTAAGATGCGTCATTATTATTCCAATGCCCCCCTCTGCAATTTCCATATAGATTGTACACCTGAAGAAGGATGTAGAATGGATCAGCCAACACAATGTGCTGACAACCAAAGCAACAAAAAGAATGAGATCGACAGTCCAAGCAACTATTTGAATGACAATGATTCATCTCAAAATAACAGGACGTAATCTCCATTCAAATTGTTCACACATGCGCCATAAGGTCCCCTCTGATTGCTCATCAGGTTACATCCAGGCAGCACAACCGGTTCTCAAAATATTCAAAATGGTCAGTTCTTTTCTGGAAAGACCTTGTATATCAAAACGTTCATTGAATGACTATCTTAGTTTTAGTGGCAGAGATGTCAAATAACAAATCGGACATCAGACTTTAATCGAAACTAGGGCAGTGCCCGTTCCGAAGGTGCATTTTTGGAAAGTGCCAGACTTTATGGTGTGTGGAGCAGCCTGCCATAATTGTCATTAAAAAATAATTCCCCGTTCGTCGTACGAAACTACGGCTTCAAAGTATTTCAGTTACTTCTCTTCATTGTTGCCAATTTAGATATTTTACATCTAAATTTAGATAATTCTAAAGAGTGGAAGTCAAGAGAGATAAAAACTATCAAGAAAGATCTATACTCTGTAATTTTTTATTTATTTTTATTAGATTACTCAAGAACCGTTGATCGAAACAACTTCAAACTTGAGTGCTGATTAATACATCTGGTGAATGTCAACTTCGTACAATGTCCAGTTGTTAAGTAATTGCAGTGCATACACACACATATACACAGATTTCTTCAGTTGGAGTTAAATATAGAATGGAAAGAGAATGAGAGGTTGAACAAGGGATGAATTTTCTTCTTCAGTCAAACAAGGAACCCATTTCATTTGACCACATCTGACCACACGGAAGGGCAGGGCAGCAGGACTTGAGTGGAATCTTCCTCTCTACAACTTTGACTTATTTTCTCTTCTGACTGACCACTGTGGCTCCCTGGTTGCTTATTATACATTTTCATGGTTTTAAGCCATTTAATCCTGATATACACTTAAATCATGTGACCAGATTATGTGCTTTGCCCTCATTCAACCACGTGTAAGATCTACATGTCATTTTGAATCTACTACTATGGGCTTCTTTTTTACTGTTGGTATATACAGTAAACCCTTGCTAAAACCTTGATATAACGAATTTCAGCTTTAACAAACTCGTGGATCCATCCAAACGAAGTTCAATAAATGCAGCAAACATGTGGACCATAACAAACTTTTTTCTTATTTACTGGACGAAGTTCGATAAATGTCCAGTGAAGTCATTTGCATGAAGAGTTTTGAAAATAGAATGAGGAGCAACCAACAATGTTTAGATTTTACTACCAAATGTACGAAAATAGTAGCAAGATGTTATAGAGGCAGCACGCACCCTCTTCCTCTCTCTCCCACCATCCCAACCTCAGCCTAACATAACCATCATCACCGTATTTTGGGTCTTGGAACACTCAGAATATATAAATTTATGGTACCATATATATTCTTGAATATGAGACAAGGTTATTTTACTAAAAAAATGGCAGAAAATGAATAGTTCAACATATACTCAGATCAGTCAAAAATGGCCAATACTTTTGCCCATATGAATACATCATCGATAGACACAATACATATTAGTGAGCAATAATGCCCATTGTTTTAAATCAATTCATTACCATGGTTTTGTATGAAATGCTATGTAGATTGTATATGATG
This sequence comes from Architeuthis dux, assembly GCA_006491835.1. NCBI lineage: Eukaryota > Metazoa > Mollusca > Cephalopoda > Oegopsida > Architeuthidae > Architeuthis > Architeuthis dux. Next base: position 519,170 of record VCCN01006564.1, read on the forward strand.
CGTATTGTGTAATATATTTTTAAAATCATTTTTTCAGGTAGATTCATCATCTCTGATGAGAATTTCACTTTTACGACCTGAAAACAATGATTGATATTCAAATGGTTCTTCGGACGATTGAACTCCTTCTTGTTATTTGTGTTGTAAACACGACATTTCAGCCAATCAATTCTTCAGCCTTCTTCAGGTGTAAAAGAAGGAGTTCAATCGTCCAAAGAACCATTTGAATATTAATGACCCTTCTCAAAACTGTAGAAAATGATTGATATGTTGAAGATAAAAGAAATTCATATTTTGGTGACGGCTTACCAAGTGCCTTAAACAGTATATTCATAAGAAGGGGATATCTTTCATGACAACATTATGGCAAAATAACTTAGATTCGAGTCTATTGGTTTTCTGAAATTTTATGCTCAATTCCGAACGACTTGTATTCAAAAATATACAGTAGTTGCTTGATGCCATTTTGGCTTACAAAAGGTTTTAATAGAAACACTTTACTTTTGTATAGCGGGGGAAATCTGTATTACATAAAAATACCAACCCAAAAAGAATGTTGAACTTCTAGCTACTATTTCTATAGGCCTTATGGAAAAGGGATTAAACTTAAA
>VCCN01006564.1:692407-702673 GCA_006491835.1 Architeuthis dux
CGAGATGCAAATCACCATTACGAAACTTTTGAAACCAATGCCGCACTGTACAAACGAATGTGGTCCCTTCGCCCCATGCTTGGTTAATATTGGAAGCTGTTTGAGACGCATTGTGACCAAGTTTATGCTCTTGCAAGAGGATTATACACAACTCGCATTTAAGGATCTACACCGTCTACAGATAACTCTGAAAATGAACGGTAAATATGAAAAGAGCACATTTTAATCATTAAAACGAGTTATATAGATCGGTACAATATATTATAGTAATGTTGTAGGACACGACTAAAAGTTAGTATCTAGAATCGGCCATTATTTCCCGAACAACATAATAGATCGCTAAAATCCCGCGAAGCATGACTTAGTTTTGGCACAAGGTCACAACTATAGGGCACCCAGTGATTGACCCCGCAAAATAAAGCATTTCCTCCACACTGTCCAGTTCAGAGCAATTAAACAGATCGATACGTCCTATTAGGGGAGATGTTGTTATACAGATACACAAGCTCTTATTCGAAATTCTGAAATCCGAAATTCTCCAAAAACCGAACATTTTTCCATGGATGTCGTCTGCACACCTTTTAATGCCAACCCCTATTACCTCTGTTAGATGTATCTTCAGTTGGTCATTTTGCGATATGATTTAATTTGTGACATGATATATGATATGTGTGACCAAACCATGGAATGCTCTCAGTGAAGAAACTATTTCTTCCAAATCGATCAATGCTTCCAAAAACAACAAGGATATCGGAAACTCAAAGTTCGACTACAAATCTTCGTATTAGTATAGTCCCACCTTGGCTGGGCAAGATTGTTTGATGGACCGCATATGGTTTCATAACGCTATTCAATATGGTGAGCTGGCTAGCAGGTCTAAACTTGTGACCCGCATGGGTCCAATTGGATGTTTGGGTGATGAACAAACGAAAGAGAGAGCTGTCATTAAAACCTATTTGAAGGTATTGAAGGTATTGATATGATAAGATATTGTCGTATAATAATGGCATCGGCTGTCCATTTAGAAAGTGACGTTACACCAAGATGGTTCGTGACTAACGTTTTGTTCAAATTCTCAGAACGGCGTTTCACAACCAAAAAACGTTGAAGTGATTTGTCAGAAGGGGAGAAAAACAGGAAGAAATGAATGGTGAGAAAAGGTTAGTTGGATTTATTCACGTTTCTGACAAAATTAATACTTCTACTAAAATGTCCATTTTATTTTTACTGCAACTCGAATATGCCATAAACACGCATGAATGTGTTTATATATAGACTAGTTAATCTCCGTGAAAAGATTCACTGATATATTTGAATTTCTATTAGATGATCTTTATTTTAGAAAAGAAACTACTGAACACGTTTCAGTGGAAGACTCTATTGTTTCAAATGGTGGGTAGGAGATATTTATCAGCGAAAACGTTACTTTCAAGTGAAAGAGTATATTAGTACGGACAGAGAAACAGAAAAAGGTCACACTGTTCATTATATAAGGAGATTTGTATGCGTATCTGTGCGCGCGAAAACACAGAGAGAGAGAGAGAGAGAGAGAGAGAGAGAGACTCCACGTTCTGATTTTTGTTTTTTTTACTTTATTTGCTACATTTGTCAAAATTCGAATAATGATTTTGCTGTCAAATTCTGCATTCAAAATGTCCCCGTTTTGCTGGGTTGGAGGGTTTTCTGGTACGAAATCTACAAGCCTGTTTCCTGGGGACCCGTCTTCCAGGCATCATCTCCCCATTGCACTAAAAAAGGGTAGAGTCAGGACCACGTCTTCGGCAAAAGCCGGAGGCACTGGACAATTTCTGGACACACATCATACAAAAGTGTGTGGCTCCCAACATTAAAAACGACCTCATGTCACATCCTGCTCTCGTGGGGAGGCAAATAAATACACGCCACTTAATGCAAAATGGGACACAAACTCATTTTTCTTTTTGGCAAAAGAAAGATACCGGAACGCCTTGGTCAAGCTGCGGACATCAAGTCATGCTTACTGCTCTTTTATATATAATGGTGAAGTGCTGTTTCAGGGACTAATCCTGGTTCTCAGGCTACAGTTGTTCTCTGATACAACTAATTTTGATTATTATATATTAAAGTGGCGTAAACTATTATTTCAGTGGCGAAACTACCATCGTGATAATGACAAGTTTGCTGGTTTCATTTGTTCCGTAATTAACTTATATAACCCTAACACTAAACACTAACCTTTGTAGTTAACTTTAATAAAATACAGTTTTAAATGGTCAAGTTTTCTGCTTTCATTTGTTCAGTAACTGACTTATATCCTTTATAGTTAAATGTACTGAAATGTAGTTGCGTTTTAATGTTAAAAAAATACAGTTTTAAATAGTCAAAATAGTTTACGCCGCTTCTATGTATTAGGTATACATAGTGACCTAGTTTACGTTACTTCAATGTATAATTACCTTTAATTCAATGACAGGGGGTTAAATTGAAGAATGGACGAGATATGACGACTCTGAAGATGTATGACTACGGCCAGCGTGTAAGCCACAACCTGGAGTGAAATGAGCTGCACAAAGTTATCGTACGAATGGAGATGCAAATCGATGGATGACATGAAGGTAAGCAAAATCGTCAACTTCGATCCGTAGAACCAATCATATTGTTACGATATCAAAGTATCATCATTTCTTGTCACTGATGTATCCATAGGAGAGTTGTATCATCTGGTACCCAGTGAGTAGCCAAGGAGGATGTGGTCCTTGGTCTGGGTGTGCTTTGCCGCAGGGACACTCAGCACTGGTGACATATCCACACTTCTAGAGCGTTGTCTCTTGTTCTTCCCACTTTGGATCTTGCTCTACCCAGTTCTTTTTACTGAGAGACGACCCGCTGGACAGGTCATCAAATATCAAATAAAAGATGCCTAGTATCATAAAGAGTGATAGTGGGGCCGCTTAGCCAAATAATTGTGCATTTTGTGATAAAAGCATGGAATTTGGTACATTTAGACAAAGGCATTCAAAAAGAATTTGGATATTGAGACATCATGAATTTTCAATATGTCGCCCATGGTCGCCATTTCAAAATGGCTGCCAGTGACGACTGTTTTTAGATCTATTTTCCTATCAGTAATGGATATAACATGATATTGACACCATCATCTGACACCACACATGGTGGCCATCTTGAATTATGTGATAGAAGGAAGCTTCTGTGCAATTCTAAAGTTCGAATTCTGCATCATAAAAAATGTAAAATTTGACAGTTTATCAGACTATTTTACGTAACTTTATTGCAATTACTATTTTCATACAAGTCATGGCGGCCATCTTGAATTTTCAATGACTTGCCTGTATATCCAAATGGCAATTCCCCTAATTATGTCTTCAATATCATATTATATCCATTGCTGATAGGAAAATAGAACATTCATGATGGTTCAATATCCAATTCTTTTTAATGGTTTTGGCTATAAGTGTACCAAATGCTATGCTCTTATCACAAAATCCACAATTGGCTTGACATTTTCAGCTTGATATTTTCAGCTCCACTATGATCACCCTGGCAAATCGTTGCTTATTTTCTTTGCCTAATAATCTAGCGTAAACGTTTAAAGGTGCAGAAATCACATTAAATGTCCTGGTACCTCCTTTTCTTACTTACCTGTCGCAAGAGACAACAGCTCCTGTCGCCCGGTGGTTCTGACCAGCTGGACGCAGCTGTGATGCCATTGCCAGTGAGGGTTTACTGGAGCGTGGTATGGCTCTGTGTAACCAATGACAAGCTTGCTCAGAACTCGTCCTGTGATCAAGTTAAGCTTGTTCTAATGTCTCCGCAACACTAGCTGCGGGGCCAGAGCCATTTTGGGGCCAGCCAGGGCCCAACACTAAACTCGACTTCATGTCAAACTTGCCGCTGTGGGGAGGCGAGTAAACAACCTGGTACTCATTTTTCTTCCTCCTGTATTATCCACGATCCAGCATGTCTTAGTGTAATTACGTACACCAGTTAATGAAAACTCTAAATATTGTAACCGAGACTCCACAATTATTTCCCGATATCACTCTCGCGATGACAGGAAATACTCGCTAGTGTCCAATCAACTGACTGTGTGCATTTTAAATGGGTTATTTTCGACCATTCACCCATCTGGGTAATGACCAGACTCGACGTCGCTTAACTTCGGTGATCTTATGAGAACCGATGTATCCAAGGCTATTTGGGCGTCTGGAAATACCAGATTCCGTATGTAGCAACAGGATTGTTCTGCGGCCATCTCAGCCTGCTCTGTCGCCAACTAACAGAGCATATTACCAAGCTGGCACCGGACTGTGCACCCGGTCCTTTCTCAAGTACACGCTGCCCCATCGAGAACAGATGACATTGTGCTCTCCTAGGAGCCGCCATACTCGTATCGAGTGGCCGCGATCATCATCTTCATTCTCGACCATTATCGTGATCGAACGCACTTTTACCGGTTATCGTTTTTTTATGTACGCCCGCACGCCAGTTCTAAGGGAAGCAAGTATTTAATGAAATGTTAAAATAGACTAATTTTAACAATTTTTGCTTAAAGAATTCAAGATTACTTGTAGAATTGAAGATTCTTGCTAATTAATCAGACGAGAAAAGATTTCTTGCTAACCCTTTATTATTTAGTATTTTATGGTGCCTCCCCCTCACCGTATTTTGAGAAAGATAAACATCTTTTAGAAAGAGTCCAGAGACGTGCAACTAAGTTAGTACCAGAATTAAGTGTGAGTTATGAGGATAGGATAAAGAATTTAGGGATCGGGGAGACTCAATAGAAATGTTTAAGGTTATATGTGGTGTGATGACTTGGGATTCGAAGGAAGTCACGAAGTCAAACAAGGTATATAAAAGACAAGAAAGTAGAAGCACAAGGTGATCAGTCCGTTCTTTCAGTTCATCTGTTTCTTCTCAAGTATTAGTATTAGTTAGTGGCTTTAGTACTGGTTAATAGTTGAGACGATAGGGAGGAAAAATAGAATAGAGTGTGGTTAGCATTTAGAAGATTTAGTTTATCTTTAGATATGGCCTGATTTAGGAGACGCCAAATAGGTGCGACCACGAGTTGTCTACGAGTTGACTCTGACTGGTGATTTTAACTAAAGGCGCGGCAAATCCGAGACGCTGAGGTTGACGCCAAGCTCAACTGTCTAGACAAGCAGGAAGTGCTTCTAAAAATAGCACAAGCCAACTCCTGCCGCCCAGAGGTTATGACATGTGGTTTAGAATTAGTAGACCCTAATGTATTTTGTACTAGAAAGTAGTACAAGGGATTGAGAGGCCACACATATACGGTGGAAGTAAATAGAAGTAGATTGAATATCCGAAAATTCTTTTTTAGCAATAGAGTGGTGGGACTATGGAATAGAGAGTGCTATCAACAGATGTAAATGATTTTAAAAATAATTATTATGTTTATTACACCACTGAAAATGTTTAAGGCCCTAGATATTGTGTAAATATGATTGCTATGATGTGTAGTTGTATATACAATGTTTATACTTTTTTTACACTAAATTAAATTTTCTAAATGTTCTCTCACCACTCCGCCCAACAGCGATGGATGACAACTGGACAGAAAGCCACGGGTTTTGAATGAAAAGAACGCAGTGATTGTAAAAATGTTCCTGAGAGCTCGAAAGTTTGACGATTGATTGAAAGCAATTTATTTCGAGAACAGAAAAGGGCCCAACAAAATGTCGTCTGCAAATGATTTATCTTTCCAAAACCACACCTGGACGAAACGGCCCACACAAACACATTTCTACCCGGGGAAAATATCCGGCGACCCGTATAACGCCGCCACCACATCAAATGAAACACTGCAGAGCAACATTTACAGCGCATGCGCCGATCAAGGCCAAATGTCGACAAACAATGCCTCACAAAACAGCTCCTACGGCACGTACGAAGATACCGTTTCGTCGAACAAACATGGCGACCCATACAGAGACAGATCTCTGCAAAGCCGGTTCTATGACGATCCGTGTTTCCTGCAGTCTGGCAGAGATACCTCAACTACAAACCGCAACAATCTCTCTTGGGACTGCCCTTACAGGCGCCCTGATCGATGCAGCTATAACCATGCCCCGCCAAACAACCTTTACGATAAATACACGGTTCCATGTAACAACCGAAGCAATCCTTATAACCCATGTTGGAACCCTCACAGAACTCATGAAGTCTCACACACCAGTCCCTATAACGTGTGCGCTGATCAGTCTAACTCTAAAAACATTTTGAAAAGCAGTCCCTATAACTCTTATGCAGACCAACGTAGCTTTATTAATGCCTCACAAGCCTCTCCCTATAATTCATTCACTAGCCACCAGAGAACACAACCCAACTCCTATAAAACATGTACAGAACAACGTAACCTAAGCAATGCCTTACAGAACAACTTCTATGACGTATTTCACGAAATTACACCACAAACTGATCCCTATAATAATATGTACTTAGATCAAAGAAACATTAACATTTCTAAAGAAAGCAATGCTTATGTACCGTACAAGGAGGACGTTTCTCAGACGGATGCCTGCATTAATGCCTACACAAATCAATGCAACTCAGCGAGGGGTCATTCGGCTCAAACCACTCCTTACAACGCATGCGTGAATCAGACCAACACTAACAATGGCTCAAGAACTAATCAGTACGGCAGCCATTATGCAGACTGTTTCAAGCGTAATAACGCAGTAAACAATATAAACACCACCCCACAGAATAATTTCTACAGGACATATTCAGATCCGTGCCCAACACCCACGAATCCTACCCCGGAGGCTAATTTCTATGATTCTTACACAGTGCCATTCAGTATCGCATTAACACCCCCAGCTTCCCAATCCGGTCCACAGAATCACCATCATCAATCACTGACGACACCCTTGAACGGAACGCGCCCACGGAATCGATTCCCTCGCCAAAAGTGGGCCTGCAGACGCCCGGATTTTCAGGATTCTGATCTTGACAGCCAGGGTCAGAAATATGTCGTTATGCGGCCGTTGATACCGGAGAGATACCACGACTCTAAGCAGCCCGAGAGGATCCCTCAGCTTCCGCAAGTCTCTCCTAAGACGATAAAACGAACTGCAAACGAACTGCCCGCAGTTGCGACAGCGAAAAGCAAGCACAGATCCGCCCCACAACGCATTGGTAAGGCTCCCAAAAAATCCACAGTCGATCCTGGGCGAAAAGTAGAAAAACCACACCAGTCTTTGATCAGTCGTCAGGATGTTCTCCTTTCGAGTCACGCCTTTTACGACGACGACGACGACGATGGGCTCACACAAGAAATGGAAGCTGCCTGTCTTAAAAAGAGGGGAAGACCTCTCAAGAAAACCTCGTCTCGCTTAGTGAAGAGCGCCCAGAAGCCGTTCAGAGAGGCGGGGAAATCACGCACTAAGAAATCCCCAAAATCGGACAAGAGGCCTTCGGAAAAGGTGACCCTGAAGATGAAGACAGACGCTTCCGCAGAAATCGATGTGTACTTGTGGTCTGACGATTTTAGCTTAGAGGAAGTCAACAACGTTGAACGTTCACCGTCAAGTTTATTCCTCCGCCCCCAAAGCAATGATTTCTTTGAAAACGGTCCTGAGATTATCAAGGAACCAGATTCTGAGGAATCGGAGTGGCTTCGATCGGGCTGTCCACTGGAAATCGAAGATCTGGAGCCAGCTTGGAAGATTTTAATGTTGGAACCAATTTTTCCGGATCTTATTTATTGATAAGATGTTTGTTTTATAGACATTTATATACTTATAGTTTTTGTTAAGTAACACACGATATTATTTGATTGACCGCGTATGATAAGTGCCCAACGCACTATTTTTAAAATTCGTTATTTTTAGAGCTACAATGCTCAGTCTTTTGTTTTATTTTGAAGCTCGAACAATCTACATTATGATTCATAGACTGTTCAAACTTTTTTTTAAAAAACTGAGCATTGTAGCTCTAAAAATAACGAAGATATCAACTTTTAAAAATGGTGCGTTGGGCAATTATCATGCACGGCCACTCATTTGTACATTGAAAGATTTAAACGAAAGCCAACTTAGAGGATTTTAATGTTGGAACCAATTTTTCCAAATCTTATTTATTGATAAGACGTTTGTTTTATAGACATTTATATACTTATAGTTTTTGTTAAGTAATGCACACGATATTATTTGTACATTGACAGATTTAAACGAATAAACCGGAGTAGTTAGCGAGCTAGTTTATTACTGTCTAGTGAGTTTGATCCTCACCAGGTGCCTCATATTTATGGCCTTGTGCCAGACTAAACAAAACTAAAGGAATTCGAGCGATTATTCTTTCTATGGCTGCATATTTTTATACAGTGCCCTTTTTAAAATCTCATTTACTAAAAACATCGAAATAAAATCGAGATCTCATGAAAGCTTTTCACCACTGTTTTTCATCTAAGCGTGAAATTTAAATAAACATCTGTCAAGGATGACAATGGATATAGCTGTCATTTTCTTTTGTTATTGCTTCGGAAGATAACAATGAAAGAGTTGGTTGTTTACTCTCAGGGCCGTAACAAGGGGAAAATGTTGGGGGTGAGGGGGCAATAAGTAACCAAATGTTTTGGGACCAAGTGGTAACCAAACCAAATTGCAGCCGCGGGTAGCCCCTATAACATTTCGAATTTATTAGCATCTCAGGGTCCAAATTCCTTGCATTTTATTAGGTTGGTGCTAAAATAATTGCAGCTTTTGTTATTTTAAAATTTGATACTTATTTTGGAATAAACTATTATTTAACTATGTCCATGGAATATACCATTTTAAAGCGTGCATTTCGCTATGTTTATTTAAGCTGGACGTTTTCTTTTCACTATTTATTCTGGTTTATTTGACGTTGTCAAATCAAAGATGGGAAAAAAGCAAAATCGAGCAATTTTGTTGTAAAAGTTCAAAATGGGACGTAAAGCAGTGGGGACTGCTCGCAATATCAACCAAGTATTTGGCCCGAGAACCGTCAACAAACGTACAGCTCAACATTGGTTCCAAATTTCAAAACGGAGACGAGAGCCTTGAAGATGAGGAGGGTCGTGGACGTCCTTCTGTGATTGACAGCATATAATTTAGGGCCATTATTGAGACGGACCCACGCAAAACAATTCGAGAGGTTGCAGGTGAACTAAACGTTGGCTATTCAACAGTTGTTCGACATTTGCACCAAATTAGAAAAGCAAAACAGCTCGACAAATGGATGCCGCACGAGCTGAACGAAAATAAAGAAAATTCGCCGTTACGAAGCCTGCTCTGATCGCATTGTGACATGTGATGAAAAAGGGATCCTGTACAACAATCGACGGCGTTCCGCGCAGTGGCTGGTCAGAGGCGAAGCTCCAAAACACTTCCCCAAACCAAACCTGCATCAGAAGAAGATTATGGTCACAGTTTGGTGGTCAGCAAGTGGAATCATCCACTATAACTTCTTGAATCCTGTCAAAACCACCACAACAAAGAAGTATTGCCAGGAAATCGACAAAATGCACCAAGAACTGCAACGTTTACGTCCAATATTGTTCACCAGACCTATCTCCAACCGACTACCACCTTTTCAAGCATTTCGACCACTTCCTGCAAGGGACGGTCTCCAACAACCAAGCAGCAGCTCAAAACGCCTTCGAAGGATTCATTGGTTCCAGAACGCCAGAATTCTATGCTTCCGGAATAAATGGACTTGTTTCTAGTTGGCAAAACTCTGTAGATTCTGAAGGTTCTGATTTCGATTAATAACTTTTATTCTAAGCCGAGATATACTGCTTTAAAGTTGATTGTGAAACACCGCAATTATTTTTGCACCAACTTAACAGTCCTAGATGATAAAATATATCATTTTCAACAGTTTAATATTGACATAAAAGCATATATTAATTTGGCAATCCAGGCAATTCTCTCGGAAAGTCTGCAATTTTGGTGTAATTCAGACGTAATAATGGCTAATAATTGCATAATTCATTTCAAAATGGTTAACTCTTACTTTCATAGTTTGTTTTATTTCCTTCAAAAGCTTGCCCCCCTCGTTACGGCCTTGACTCTTCTGTCTATCGTAGCACACCAATGATAAAGAGTGGGATCTCTAGTAATAGTTGGCAACCAGTCTAGGAGATGGAGAACTCTGATTCCCAAACCAGTCTAAATAGGGATGGGCTCTGTCAGGCTATCTCACCCTTGACACACCAATGATGAAAGTCATCAACTGGATCATGGGATAAATAAATAAATAAGCATCCGAAGAATT
>VCCN01006564.1:798692-813872 GCA_006491835.1 Architeuthis dux
CACCCTGGAAAAGTGGCAGTGGACACCCATGATTTTCAAGTTAAAAAAATTATAAATTTGAACTCAGCCAATAAAGACATATAGAGTCATGCTGGACAATGGTCACTGAAAAAAGAAATCAGATATTATCTGGTACTCTTGTAATAGTGGGGTCCGGGACGTAATATGCGTAAAAGACTAAAAGTTATTCACCTTGCAAGATTATTTTTGAATTTGTGAGTCTGGACATACACGAAAAAATAAAACCCTTATGAAACAATAATTTTATTAAAAAACAATTTATTTTAATACAAAACAATTTGATAACAACAATTTTATACAAAGTTATTTAACATTTTATTTTAATAGTCTATTTTAATACAATAATGCAAGAGGAATAACTTTTAGTCTTTATGTATATTACACCCTGGACTCCACAATTACAAGAGTATCCATTATCTTATAGTGATGATAAAGATGATGACTGTTTATTTGTTGGCTAGCAAGGTAACCTGCAGTTGTCCAGTTCATTTGTGTGATGTTCATTATAACTTAAATCTTCTACTGCCACATACTTTTACACTTGCTGAATTTCTAAGACCACATACCATTGCTATTCAATGATTTTCTCAGACTAGCATCAGGGGTGGATCCAGGTATAAACAAAAGGGTCTTCCAGTTTTCTGAGCATCTTCCAAGTTTTAAATCTTTTTGTCTCAACATATCTTAATTTCAGTAGCTGATATGCCCTGAAACGCAATTTTAGCCAATCATGGATACATAATTTTCAAAATTTTCTGGGGGAGCATGCCCAGACCCCAGACCCCCCTAAAAAAAGACCACCCCACCCAAATTTGGGAAGACAGTCAGCTCAAAAAGCTGGTTTCACCCTGAGCATCGTCATCTTTATTGTTTTGATTACAATGTTTTGGACAGTGTGCTTTCCAACCTTCCAGAATTAAAAACAACAAAGATGAGGATACTTGTCTGAAAGAATAATTAAAGAACAACATTTAATCTTTTCTATGATAAAATACCTGAATATATTCACCTGTAAAACGTTTTATGGAAAATATTCTAATATTTCAAAAGATAAGAATTATGGCCTATAACAGAGATCGGCAACCATTTTTTGGCGGGGAGGTGAACCAGATTAGAAATGTTTTTTATGTCTTATGGGCCAAGACAAAATAAAAAATTAAGCAGCAAGTGTTACCTTTCTCGTTTCAAAATGGCTGCGATACCAGCTTCAGAATAACAGATGCTAATGAACGAATTTCAAATCAAAGAAGCAGACGACGATAACACCAACACTAAAAATAATTAATTATTAATTAATTACTTTAAATGTTTTTCCTTATAGGAGTATATACCTACATACACTACGTTCTACCAATCAATGAGAATGATGAAATTCTTTTTTGGGGGGTCAAAATATTGTCAAATTGTGGTTCAAACTTTGTGTATATTAATAGAACAGCAGGAATGCGTAGTGTTAAAATATGTTTAGCTATAAAACATTGATTTGTTTGAGGCCACGGCAAAAATGAGACTTTTGCTTTATTTTTCAATACTGAACATGAAACAATGATCGTGCAAGGCCATGGAAACAGCTTGTTTGTGTTTATTAATAGAACAGCAGGAATGCGTAATGTTAAAACATTTTTAGCAATAAAACATTGATTCATTTGAGGCCACTGCAAAAATGAGATTTTGCCTTTATTTTTTTTATACAGATTTTATTGTTCACTAACCAAACATAGATACGGAAAACAAAGAAATTCTGTATGCAATGTCATATGTTCATATAAAGTCAGTGGGACGGATGAAATGAGACTGCGGGCCCGAAACTGGAATAATAAAGGTACAACCCCTATGTATGTGTGTAGGTCCAAATAAATATTCCCCAGATGTTGCTGATTCAGAATGTACACAGTTTATAAGGTCTAACTCTTGTAGTTTTTTTTTAAGAAAATCCCCAAGAGACAGACATTATAAACTTGTTCTGGAGAGGATAGTGTTTTGGTTTTTTTTTATTTACTTTTCCTTTGTGCTAGGTCCTCTTCTTTTTTTCTTTTAATCTCAGACAATTTATAGTGTGTGATAATTAATGCAGACTGGTTAAGGTTATTTCACCGCTACTGGTAAATGAAAATATTCAGAGCCATTCCAAACCAGATTTTTAAAGCCCCTCAAATTTAGACATCTAATAAAATGATACTTTTGATTCACTCAGGAATTTCAAACTCACTAAAGTGGTATCCATGTACAGTATTTCCTGCCATATGAGGCGCACTTTGATTTGAGAGAATAATAAAGGTACATCCCCTAGGTATGTGTGTAGGTCCAAATAAATATTCCCCAGATGGTGCTGATTCAGAATGTACATGGTTTTATAGGTCTAACTCTTGTAGTTTTTTTAAGAAAATCCCCAAGAGACAGACAGACACAGATGACTCACAATTTAAAGATAATCATAATAATAAATACTTTATCTTTATTTAATAAATAATTATAATAATAGATCCATTCCAATCATCAGAAAATAAGTCATACTACTGCAACAGTTAACAAGAGGAAGCAAATACATTTTTACTTTGTGCCGTTTTTTGTTATTATCTAAAATCAAGTTGGATTGATTTCTCTTCAACAGATGGGAGGGAAAAGATGGCCGACAATCTGTTCCTGTTTCTGAGTCTATCTCCCATAATGCAATGCACTCCTATTTGTTAATGATAATAGGAGCAAGTGAATTAGAGAATGGGGATGGGGTAGGAGTTTTGATTTATTAATAAAGGAAAGAAGAAGAGTTTTTTTTTTTAGTTTTTATTAATAGTCAAAATCCAGTTTCTCTTGGCACGATTAAAGGCAGCAGCACTTTGATACCTCGTCACTCAGCTTCCGAGTAGTTTTACAAAAGGGCAGGATTTGACGGCCCCTCCCAACCACCAATCAATGAGAAAAGAAATATTGATTCAGATAATAGTGATTACTGTTCTGCTTAAAATACTAAATCTTTTATTATTATTAGAAACCGTCAACCAAAACTGTCAACATATGTTTCTTCAGTTTTCAAGGAGTCTGGCTGGCTGGCTATGTATGTATGTATGTATGTATGTATGTATGTATGGCACATACAGGCGGCACCAATTGAGCTAGAGGGCTGAATAATTAAACATTTTTTTTTTTTTTAAATTTCCCTCCAAAATAGGTTTTTAATGGTGGGTTTAATTTGCAATGTAAGTTTATGCTAAATTGCCCCTTAGTTTGTGTCCAGCAGCATTCATGCAATTTTTTGAAAATTCAATTTCTTTTAGTGATCACAGCCCAACAGAAGGCGAGAAAAGTATTCATTGATCACCTCTTTTTCCAATTTTTTTAATAGATCACCCCCAACTTGCTGCCAAAAGATGTTGGTCATGTGACGGTCTCTATTGAGTGATTTGATCCCCCACCCTGCTGATCAGGCCTTTTCACTGAAGACGAGTGAGTTTTGAAAGTTGCAAGCTTATAGTCAATAAAGGATAATGGTGCAGTACAATTGTTTCGTGTAACCCCAACTAAATGTTGAATGTAAAAAGACTTTACTATTATTCACTGATGCTCGCTCCATTGTCTCGCCCCCGGAGTCAGGTCATGCGTTTCATCAACAGTTAAGTGCACCATCTGTTATCTGGATCATGCGGTGGGTCGTACTTGCTTGCACTACAAATGGTGTCAAGCGCAGTACCTTCTCTACGGGTGGATGCCTATCATGTAACAGGGTTTCCACTAAGATATATTCTGAATATATCCTTTTGCCTCCCCCTCTGAAAAGTGGAAGCGGACCCCACCGCTGGTTGGCTTCCATAGCCTAATCGGTAAGGCACTAACCATGTCAGATATAAACTCCCAAGAATACAGGAAGCAAGCTCAAATTTTCCGATCCATGCTGCTTAACGGCCATAGAATGTAAAAAAAAGACCCAAGCTTTTCAATAAAAAGCTAAGATGAAAGAACAGCTAGTCAAAAAATTAATAACACCTATAAGCAGTTTTTCGGAGTTACCGTCATTGTTTATTAACAATACTAGGACAGTGCCCATTCCAAAGGTGCATGTTTGGAAGGAGACTTTATGGTGTGTTGAGCAGCCTGCCAAAATTGTCATGTAGAATAAAATTCTGTTCACCGTACAAGACTACAGCTTCAAAGTATTTCTGTTATTTCTCTTCAGTGCAGAATTTTATATCTAAATTTAGATAACTTTAAAGACCAGAAGTCAAGGGAGATAATTTATCAAAACTATGAAGAAAGATCTTACTTTTTTATTTATTTTTATTAGATTTCTCTAGAACTGCAGATCCAAACAACTTCAAAATCGACAGTGCACTGCCTTGTGTGCTGACTAATATATCTAATACATAATTTATAGAAATTATGAAGAAAGATCTATAATCTAAATTTAGATAATTCTAAAGACCGGAAGCCAAGAGAGATTATTGCTGATCCCAAAAACTTCAAACTTGACACTGCACTGTTTTGTGTGCTGACTAATATATCTGGGGAATGTCAACTTCATACAATGGCCAGTTATCGAGTAATCACAGTGCACACAGACACAGAGTAGTTAATTGCAGTAAACATTCTATTCACTACCGTTTATTTAAATATGCAGCATCATGAGTTAAATTTCGCCTGGCACATGATTCAAATGTATCAACCGAATCTCATGACTGTTAGGTGGGGCCATTATTAGGGGCCGGGAGAACAACAATAGAAAAACAAAGAAGAATTGAAATGTCTTTCCAAAGGCCTGACAGGAAACAAAGTACCCTCATCCCTCAGGGATAGTTTTTGATCAATTCATATGTCAGCCGAAATGTTATTGCAAAAGACAGTACCTAGACACATTCAGCCTCACATGACACAATACAAAGCTGCAAAGATCAAGTGGGATATTCTTTGAAGGTCTTGGCTTTAAACAAAAGGCTAATGGGGCAGTATCTCTCTCTTAGGTTTCTTTATTAAAGAGATAAGATATCATTGCTATTTGGCAAATTGCACTGTGCAACAAGATTTTTGTTCCTGGGTAGGGAGTGTTATTTTCTGATTGCTTATGTGCAAAAAGTATAGAAAATGGCTATTATTCCCTTAAAACTTGGCTTTTGTGGCCAGGACAGTGATATTCATATGTAATTGTTTTTCTTACTTCATATGGTTAAAAATGTGCAGATCTTCCCATTGTCCTATTGAAAATAAGTAGATTTAAAATTATCACTGTCCTGGTCGCATAAGCAAAGTTTGATGGAAATAATTGACATTTTCTATACTGTTTTAAACATAATCAATCAGAAAATAACACTTTACCCAAGAATTTTTTTAAATGGCTATAATTCTCTTAAAGCTTTGCTTTTGTGGCCAGAATAGAGATATTCATATGTAATTGTTTTTCTTACTTCATATGATTAAAAATGTGTAAATTTGCCTGTTGTTCAATTGAAAATAAGTAGATTTTACATTATCACGGTCGGAAAAGCAAAGTTTGATCGGAATAATTGACATTTTCTATACGTTTTAGACAATCAATTATAAAATAACACTTACTACCCACCAAAAAGTTGCTTGTTGCTTATTATGATCATTATGATTATTATTATGATCATTACTAGTTTGCCCCTTCCCAACAGATGCCCATGCAACCAGCAAACCTTAGTCACATTTAGTTATACATTCCTCCTTATCTGATTTTACTTTATACGTATTGTTTGTTTACACCTTGTTCACACTGAAACTCTTGTTTATGTTCAACCAGAATGGACCCAGATTTTTTATTCATTTCAAAAAAGAAAAAGAAAAAAAAACAAGTAAATAAGGGGGACTACTCTATAATTAGCATTTAATAGATATCACCCTTGATAAATGTTAGACAAAAATATAGACGTACATGTGGCGTATTATGTAAGTAGATTATTCAAGTGAAGAGAGGAAAGAGCAGAGATTGTAATGCATGTGCTCCCTGAGTGTTTTCTAGTTTTTGAATTTGAGCCATGAACGCATGAAAACCTGAGGTTTTTGTCCAGAATGAAATTGCTGTGACCCCAGCCAATTTATGCTACCAACCCAAACTTCAACATACATCAGTCATTTGTTCTGAATCAGATGCAAGTCAGAGGTTGTTAAAGACACATCTACACCTGGGTCAGAAGTTGTTAAAGACACATCTCCCCCTGGGTCAGAAGTTGGTAAAGACACATCTACGTTTGGGTCAGAAGTTCAGGTCAGTTTTACACTGAGCAACTTTTTTTGGTTCCTGGGCAATACTTTTTGTTATGGTTTAGCTATGGTTATTATCTGGCAGTTAATCAAACACTTTCATAATCTAATCCAGTGGTTCCCAACTGGGGGGGGGGGGGAATAAGGCTATAGGGTTTTCTGCACTTCTATCTATCAAGTCGAAGTCTCGAAATAAGCTCCAAGTTGAGAACGATTTCAGATGTGCTCTCACACAAATAGACCCAGAAAAATACAACTAGTAGCAGAAAACAAGAACAGAGATCACATTGATGTGTATATCAGTTACAATAGCAGATTTCTTATTTTTCTTGTAATAAATTGGAATTTCAAATGATGTGTTCTAATTATTTTCACTTTGAGTAACAAATACACAGCTGCAGCTGTTCAATTATAAATCATCCATTATAGGTCTACTGTTGGGCCTTTCCCATCTCTTTCCATGACGAACTATCTTGTGCTAACCTCTTTTCTACCCTATCTCTCCATCTTGTATCTGGTCTTTTTCTACTGCGTTTATTATTTGAAATTATTCTCTGTTGTAACTTAATAAATGGAAGGTGGGGGGGATACTAGTAATATAATTGACAAAAGTGACGAATGACTCAAAGATTGGGAACCACTGATCTAATCTAACTATGTGAATACCATTGTCACTTTTTTGTGCAGATGTTCATCTGTCACACTATTCCAAACTGATCTATAAAATTAAGAAACACTATTGCGGCCGCGATTCAATTGCTTGACGTCAATGTTGCCGATTTAGTGCGTTTCTTGTTTTGGCAGTGCAAAAAGCGCTAAATTAGCGTGTTTTCGTCTAAAACATTTTGGCCCTTTTTAGCCATTCTCTGGCTATTTTTGACCATATTTAGCATCTTTTTGGTGGTTTCTGGCCATTTCTAGCAATTTAAAAATATTTGGCGCTTTTTTAGCACTTTTTGGCAGTCAAACTAGCGCAAAAATATTTTGGGAGTTGGCAACACTTCTTGATGTAGACCTTAGTAGACTGTTGACATACCCATTAGCTATCGCTACAGATATAGAATGAATTAGGAGGATGTCAAGCCTCAAGTACGCTCAGTCAATCAGATAAGGTGTGGGGCGGGGGGATCAAAGTAGCGAAAGTTGCTAGACAGATGGCCTTTAAAAAAATTTAAAAAAGAACGAAAATATGTCACCGGAAATCTTAGATCACTTTGACAACCAAATTACTGATGAATTAAAAAAGCATATAATGGTCTACAGTTACAAAATATTTATTAATTTAATTTGATTTATTCAATATTTATTACCGTATTTATTCGAGTACAATGCCAACTCAAATATAATGAGACCCACATTTTTTGTAGTTAAAAATCCGTAATATATTCTATCCTTTTATCGCTGCAAATTTAAAAACACACAAAACTAAAAAAACTAAAAGTTGCATGGTTCTTTCTTTTGCTCAGTAACTTTGGTTTGAATTTATCTAAAGATCCAAATTCTGTATATTTGTTGGTTTGTTACCATTATACATTTTTGACGGTTTGTTACCATTATACATTTTTTAATGGTTACCATTATACATTTTTAAAAGTTACCATTATACATTTTTTAATGGTTTGTTACCATTATACACTTTTGACAATTACCATTATACATTTTTGACGGTCTGTTACCATTATACACTTTTGACAGTTTGTTACCATTATACACTTTTGACGGTTTGTTACCATTATACATTTTTGACGGTTTGTTACCATTACACTTTTTTGACAGTCTGTTACCATCATACACTTTTGACGGTTTGTTACCATTATACACTTTTGACGGTTTGTTATCATAATACACTTTTGACGGTTTGTTACCATTATACACTTTTGATGGGTTCTATGCTAGTAAGGAATAAATGTTATAATGAAGATTAGAAGAGTGTACTACAAACTAATTTCACCATGAGGGTGAATCAATAAGGCTGTAGCCTGACACATGGTTTTTTGCTATAATTTGATCTGAAATTTTCACGGTATGACATTCCAATTCTGTGATTAATATTCACCACTGAATTAAGTGTATTGACAAGGTGGGAGATTATGTCAAAATCAGTGGCGTATCCAAAAAGATAAAAGGATTATGTCACCAATACAAAGTGGGACCACCCTGCACTCACACCGCTTCAAAACAAAACCACCAACCAAGAAAAACATGACCAGAAACTGTGTTAGCTGTGGTAGACATTATAGGGGCAAAACAAAAACGCATGTAAAATCTGGCATGGCAGACCATACATGGAGGGAGAATGGTGAACATAGGCCCTTATGAGATGAAGTGCAAATTATAGACAGTGAGAACAATTAGTGAATATGACACTAGAAGGAAGCTGCACACATACTTTGCTCAGTCGAACCACTTAGCCAACCAAGCATCGACATAAATAGCATCTGGGAACATCTCATCAAAAGGACTATTTTGGAAAAAGCAAACAGACCATCCTACTCAAGGAAAGCACCGTGGGATTTGACACCAAAACACAATCCCGATTTATAGGAACTTATATACAAAAAAATCGAATGTGACGTGACCAGTCCAATCAAGCAAGTGTTCTGGAAATTGATTCCACATTCTAGAACCAGGAACACCTGACAAAGGCTGGAGGATACATGGCCGAAACGTTGTGAACAAATGAACATATAGACATGGAAAATAGTCTGACCATATTGTACACAATGATAAATAAATATTTGTTGTGTAAAATAGACAGTACCAGATTAACCAAGTAGCATACAACGTCTGAAGGAAGCTGCACACATACTTTGCTCAGTTGAACCACTTAGCCAACCGAGCATCGACATAAATAGCATCTGGGAACCTCTCATCAAAAGGACCATTTCGGAAAAGACAAACAAATGCTACAGGCCCCAGTAGTAATGGAGCAAGTGCAGAATCACTGAATCGGAATTAATAGCTTGCATGCATTTCTCTAAATACTTGCAAGCTATTTATTCCGATTCAGTGATTCTGCACTTGTTCCATTATTATATTGCTTTCAACTTTTTATAAACGACTGGGTGTTTAAGGTTACTCATTTTAGCCAATTACCACCTTTAATTGTGGTTATTATATTTAATATACAGTAATTAATTGTACCTATGTGATACATATATGACACATATATATACAAAGATATTTGAAACTAAAGCCATAGCCACTGCACAAAAATTAAAATACAAACAAAGTAATACTATTACTGGGATGTCAGATATATTTGTCATTATCTGGCTGTATAACAAATGAAAAAAAAACAAACTTTACTATGCAGGTAAAAAAATTGGTGTTCTGATATTTTTTTGCTCCTTTATAACATATGCTACAGGCCCAGCATTAGCTTAATCTGGTCCTGAAAATAGATGCTTTTTTTATGATTAGGCTGCGGACCTATTGATATATCTAAGTATTTACAACTTTCCCCATGTAACTGGCCCTATTTCATTAATCTTTTCACTAATAACCAAAGTAGACGTAAAATCCAGCACCCCCAACCCCTATTGTGATAAGCCTGGCTTATTTATGTTGGTTCCAGTGAAAATAGGATTAAAACATACTTACTGGTTTGAAGATGATATTAATAAACAGGGGAATATTTACAGATCATCTACAAGCCGGCCTCAGCAGTGTAGAGGTCATGATCTTGAAGGCCCAGCTCTGATGGACAGGTCATGTGATTCACATGGACAGCCATGCCCCACCAAATCCTCTACAGAGCCCTGGCGCAGGGTCGGAGAACCTCAGCGCATCCAAACAAATGCTTAAGGACTGCATCAACAACCTAAAGCACTGACATCACTGTAAACGAGCTGGAGTCTCATGCTAAAGACAAAGCCGAATGCTGCAGCATAACAAACGCGGCCTGTACATCCTTTAAAAAGAGTCGAAGTGAGGGGATCACCATCACCAGCACCAGAGAATGCCAAAAGGGCTCATCATCCATGCCCCCAGTAATGCAATGCCCCCACTGTTCCCGAGTGTGCACCTCAAGAATTGGACTTGGCAGCATATTTCCCTCTAAGATGTGCGCGTGCGCACACACATTTTGCAATCAGTGCACAAAAGAAATTAATGTGCACAAAAGATTATATTTCTCCGTTTTTTTAAAATTTTTGTTAGATGAAGTATTATAAATAATTATTATTTAAATTTAATAAAATTTAAGATGGAGGTAAAAAGTAGTCATAAAAATTTAAATAATAATGACATGATGTAAATTACCTAAAATAATGTAGTAGTTAATTATACTTATAATTATAAGTGCAATAATATAATGATGCAAATTGAAAATAATCTCTTAGCTAACTATTTCTGTTAACTAGTTAGTCGGTTTTTCAAATACCACGTTTGTGTTAGTGTTATTAAATTATTTCGACATTGCATCACATGAAAATAAGAAATACTCATTGATGTTTTATTTAAATGAAACAACAAACTGAACAAAGTGGTTCAAAGTATAGAATAAAATCTTACTTTGTAGAATGCAGTAACACTTGTATTATATTAAAACAAGTCTATACACTTTTATTAGCCATGAGAAACAGGCTGTGCCAAAATTATCTTGAAACAATTTCAAGTTTACGTTTTCACAAGCATTCAGCACACACTTTTGTGACAGGAAAAAAATTTGCACAACATAAGATTTTTTCATACATTGACTACTAAAAATTATAGGGAACATTGCTTGTCAGCCATATTTGGTCCACTGATCATAGCACAGACACAGACATCAATGGAACAATGGTCAACCAACTATAGACCCAAAACCTGCATGCAGAGTCTCACGTTTCCTAAACTTGTTAGTTGAAGCATTGTCACTATTAATTTGTGACTAGTTTTTCATTCATTTTGTTGCTTTTTACTGCAACACTCAGGTTGTTTTTTTTTTACATTCTACGACTATTAAGTAAGCAGCATGAATCTGAAAATAAAAAAGCATGTAGAATGTAAAACCTCATTGCTGTGATACAAAGCAACAGAAAATAAGATAAAACAAAAAAACTAGCCAAAAAATTAATAGGGACAGTGCTTCATCTAAGTTCAGATAACTTAAAACAATTACGTCTACTACTACTACTTATAGCCTGACACTTTGTCATGGATTAATGGTTAGCAAGCTGGTCTTGCAGATCACTACTATTGAGTAGTGAGCTCAATCCTCATTGGGTGCCACATACTGGTGGCCTAGTACCAAAACTAAGCAATGCTTAGTAAATAACTACTAAGTGTAAACAAACAATATGGTGCCAAGTACAAACATATTTGGATCCCTATATTTATTTCCCTTACAGTGTTGCTAATTTAGCACGTTTCGCACTAGATTTTAACGGGTTCCTTGTTTTGGTAGTGGAAAAGACGCTAAATTAGCGTGTTTCCTTCTAAAACATTCTGCCCGGTTTTTTTTTACCATTTTCCGGCTATTTTTTACCATTGTTAGCATCTTTTTGGTGGTTTTTGGCCATTTCTGGCTATTTTTAAAAGTTTAGCGCTTTTTGGCAGTCAAACTAGCGCGAAAATATTTTTTGAGTTGGCCACACTGTTCCCTTATCACTATTCTAAGGTTGGCCTTTCATCAAGGCTTCACAAGAACTTCAAATACAAACAGATAAATGCAGCCAATCAAAACCTTGCATTCTTCCTTGAAAAAAAAATAATGGAGTTTGTGAATATAAATTTCAGAATTCTCACCCTTGAGTGAGACCCAAGATTTTTTTATCCATCCTCATTTATAACTGTCATGTTAAGTCTCAGATCTCATTCTGATATTGCTTACTTACTTTCTTAAGGCATTCCATTGATATCGACGATGACGTCTTTATTCTGCTAGAAGAGTAGAAGGAAAAGAGAAAACCTGTGCAGAGGAGGAGATTTCAGTACTGGAGAGGCTGCACAGACTGCCAGCAGCACTATCTTGGCTCGCAGTCAGAGTCTGATGACACAGGAAAACCCGGAGACGACCAGGTGTTTCTGATATTATGCGGGGTTAATTATGTTAAAATAAAACAAGGAGAGTGATATTAGTAAAAAATGATTATGATGGCAACGGATTTCAGAGCAAAATAAGTGGGATCCAGTAGAGATAAGACTGGCTGCTGCAGGGTCAAACTCCAACTTCTATTCCGACTGAAGATGATTACTGCAACTTTTGTATTGTATATATATAAATTTTTTTTAAATTATAAAAATATATTTTTTTGTATAAATGTGTTTATTTATTAGAATGAAATAGGCCTGTGCGTATCTGTATGATAAATTTTCGTTAATATCTAAGACTAGACAATTTAGCTCAGTAAGACAGCCGCCTGGCAATCAGTTGGTCGTAAGTTCAAATCACGGTAGGGGAAAGTGAATTTTACATATCTGTTTACACCCCTAATTTTGGAGAGGATTGTTCTTGTTGTTCTTATTGTTATGGTAGGAAAACAAACTCCAGACTTTGTACTGGAGTTTGTCAAATAAAATAGGGAGAAGATGATGACATAACTAATGTTACTAAAAAGAAGTGAAAATTGACAGCACATAGGACACCGTTTTATCTTTAAGGAAATGACTAAAAAATATCATCCTGCCTAATAGACAGTATCGCCCATTTTACACAATCAAAACGGATATTATCAGGTATTATTTATGACCAAACTCTACAGCATTGAAAACCTATGGCAAAAATATGAATATGTTGCTGTCCAAAAATAATTACACCCCTACGAAAAAAGTTTATTTAAAATCAATAGTTTGGTCATAAATAATACCTGATAATATCTGTTTTGATTGTGTAATGATTCATCATGTTTTTAGAAGAAACTTAACTTTCTATAAAAATACTGGTAGGGGTGTACTCATTTATGGACGATACTGTATGTAAAGATGAAGCCTTTACCTATTCAGTGAAGATGAGGCCCTTCCTTAAGCCAATATTTAGCCAAAACTACCATAGACTATTTCAATATTTATTTCAGTAGATGCCATGTATCATATTTAACTGCATATGGGGTGCACTTTTCCCAACAAAATAACTGAAAAAAATAATCATTCTGCCTGCTATATGTAAAGATGGGGCCCTTCCTTAAGCCAATATTTAACCTTTACTAATGTAATCAGTATTTCCGGAGACGAGGAGGTACCTTTTGTCCATGTGCGTGGGATGGCTTTTGAATACTGTCTTGATGTTGTACTGACCGTATATTCTCTGAATCTTCTCTACCATGCCTCTGATGTATGGGGGAGTGGCTGTGGCCAGTTTAATCGGGTTTTCTGAACACATGCGTCTGCTGGTGGTTAGTGCTGATATTATGTTCAAAGGGTAGTTGTTTCTTTGGCGGATGTCCTTTATGCTGGCCATTTCACATTTGTATGTGTCTGGGTTGCTACCCACGTGTTTTACTCAGTGTTGAAAGCAGTGAACGGTTCATTTTAATGTATTGTATGGGTGGTTGGAATCGTAGTTTAAATAATGTTCAGTGAATGTCAGTTTGGGTATATGCGTTAAGATATACTGCCAAGAAAAGGTCACTTCAGGGCCAAACACCTGTGCAGAAATGGAAGTGACCCGGTCACCTTAGGAAATATGTATATGCGTGGGTGTCAAAAAAAAACAGGATGTGGAAACCAGAAATAACAAGCGTGGGCGTTCGAAACACCATAAAGCTCAGAGCCGAGATGAGGGAGCTCAGAAGAGACGGAGAAACTCGGAACTCAGAACAGAGGGGCAGATCACCTAAGCCAGGCTGGAAGGCATGTGACCAGTGTCCCTGTTGAGAACAGTCTCTCAGCACCCTTATCTCTCTCCCACTCTTCATTCTCCGTCCGACAAAATGTAAGCTATGAAATAAAAATATGTCTCATATTTTTACAACCAACCTTCGAGTCTTCTTTCTTTCCCGGACCCAACAGACATTCACCCCACTATACAACATATGGATGTCATGAATCCATGTTCTGTTCAGGTTCCAGGAAGTCTAATTCACAGTTCGTTTCTTCTTCCATAGGAAACTGCATTGAGAGTCTCATAGAGCTCACATTGTCCAACAGCACTTTCACATTTTGAAGGTGTCATCTACGTATCTTAGCCAGATTGATGGTATCAGTGGTGCAGTTTTGAGGGCCATTTCCTCAAAGTACTCCATGTTTGCCATTGCTGGGAACAATGGTGACCCCATAGCCATACCTTCTTCCTGTCAATATATTTCAGAACCCAATTGGAAGTATATTGTTTGTACACAAAATGTTAGCATTTCTAGTTTTGACAAAAATAAGTTTACATACATTTCTCCTATACTATATCAATGTTTACTAAGCTTAGCACAAGGCCACAAGAGTGGGGTACCCAGTGAGTATTGAACTGATGACATTAGTAATGGTCTAAGAGACTAGCTTGTAAACCATTGAGCCTCGGCAAGGTATTGCCTAAACTTAGTACTGCATAAGGCCACAAACGTTAGGTAGCTAGCGAGGATTGAACTCACTGCAAGACTATCTTGCAAATCATTGCTCTGTAGCAAGGCACCATTATTTAGTAAGCTTAGTATGGCACAAGGACAGACATATGGGAGCACCTAATAAAGATCAAACTCATTACAGTCTCAGTACAGCCATCACGGCAAGTGAGACTGGCTTGCTAACCATTGCTCCAAGGCAAAAATCATAGTTGTGTTAATCTCCAAAAATTAGTGCAAAAAAAGTTGTTTTTTTCTGGCTTTGTGGAAAGAGAACTGCCCATTCTTGGACTTCTGATCAAGTCACATTGAAAGCAATGGTTTCCGCCAGATCAATGAAGTTGAGCAATGATGAGCCTGTTCAGTACTTGGATGGGTGACCAGTTAGGAGCAGTAGGTACTGTAGCAACCTGAGGCCTGTGTGCCAGACTAAGCAAAGTTTAGTAAATAACCAAGGGCATACCAAAGGGTGTGT
>VCCN01006564.1:901965-913484 GCA_006491835.1 Architeuthis dux
TTCGTAGTAGTAGCTCTAAAAAGTGACCAACTCTTTAGAAAAACGAAATGCTACAGAATTTCCGTAACCTCGATGAAATACGCAGACCAGCCCAGAAATTCAGATTTCAATTTTGAAGATCAGTGAATTCTGTCGTCTTTTCTCTCCACACACATGGGAGAGTTTTTTGTCCGAAATGAATTTCCCCTCCACAGAAAGATCAGCTCCCGTCAGCAGACCTGGACAGAGTGTCATCATCATCATCATCATCATCGCATCCCTCGGCCCCGGAAGAAGTGATCGTCTCTCTCTCTCTCTCTGAGACTATTATCTCTATAGCCTCTCTCTCTCTCTCTCTCTCTCAGCAACGTCTCTTTCTCTCTTGGCGGTTATGCTACATCTACATTAAGAATATATTGTACATGTGGAAGCCTTGCTGTGGGATAATGGTTAACGAGCTAGTCTTGAAGGGAACCCCACTGAACAGCTTCTTATTAAAGTTGGCCAAGTCATACTCAGATAGTGAAAAAAGGATTTTCACCAGATGTATGATGGTTGTGATGGTTGGACACAAAAGTGGTGTTCATCAAAGAATAAATGAGAAAAACAACCTGGGAGTGTTTGCGACAATCACTCGTCCAACTTGGTGGGTGTATATATGCAACCAAGCAGAATACAATGAGGGTCAGGCTTTTTTGGAACCATTGAAGCCCTCTACTGTTCTTCTCTCGTTTAACACAGTGCTGGGAAAAGCTATTCAGATAGTGCTAACAATTGCAGTTTCCTTCGCCAGCTGTGAGAAATCATTCAGCAAGTTCAAACTAATACGTTCCTATTCAAATGGTTTGTATTAGATATTTTCTATAGTTTTGAGAAGGGTCATTAATATTCAAATGGTTCTTTGGACGATTGAACTCCTTCTGTTATAAACACGTTTCAGCCGATCCATTCTTCGGCCTTCTTCAGGTGTAAAATCCGAGTGTGATGGGTTAAACAGAAGTTATGTTAAAGATTCTATCTGTGCAAAAACATTCGTGGGCTGCACAAATAAGCCTCACAGGTCACATGTAGCCCGCAGGTCATAGTTTGCCCACCCCTGTCATAGACCGATTTGCATCAAGGGACCATTATGATTTCCATGTAGTGTCTTAATTTGTTAATCAACAGATTAACAAGCTTGACATGTATATAAAGTTATCAAAAAGATGGGTGCTACCTTGTCAGATGTTTGGACAGAGGCACAATTTCAGTGCTTGCCAAAGGCGCTATTTTCCGTAGATACACCACTGATGAGAACCCACTAACCAGAACACAGTGATCAAAACTGTTAAGTAAGTATCTTGAGTTATTCCCCTTAGCCACGAGAGCACTTATCCACTTCCAGTAAGGTGGCGCTGTTTTATGTTCTGGTGAACGAACAGCCATTTTGTTATTGTGATTAGGAGCTCGAGAAGACACGTGTGTGAATCGTTGACCGCGGTCATTGTGAATATATGAATAAACTGTATCTGTGTAAGTACGCTTTTGTTTGCATTTTTAATCTGTTAATATCTGTCATTATACCAACTTAACAAAAACAATGAGGGTGAACATGCTAATCCTAATTATTGGCTCATTCCTCACTTACAAGGATAAGGGGAGGACTCCCCTTTCCATCTGCGCTGGTTGTTTTTTAAAGTGAAGATCAGCTTCCGCACACACCGGTACCTGGTGTCGAACTTGTGAACATTCTACCTGGTGTCGAACTGGTGAACATTCTACCTTGCATCGAACTTGTGAACACCCAACCAATGTTAAACCCAGTATAAATCATCAAATAATAACAACACTTCATCTGAGAACTTCAGACAACACAAGTCTTTTGAACATTCTTAGAAGTTGAATAGCAACTACAATGATGAAGAAATACTAACAGAAACATTAAGAAAAATAAAAAGAATGTACGTTACCAAATCCAAAAAGATTCCAACTCACCTGAAAAAAAGGAAAAAGAATCAGTTAATTTTCTCCAAATATTCATGTTTAGTAGCAACTTCCAAAAACATTCTTTTTTTATCTTCTGATAAATTCATAAACATAATATCTTCATTCCAACTATATCTTTAAGGTAATTTTATATTGTGCTGTATGTATATTGTATTAACTCTTAAATTCATAGACTGCTTGTAAATGCTTGTAATTGACAGTGGAACTCTTAAATGAATAGAATTAAAAATAAATGGAACTCTTCGGTGAATTTAATAGAAAAAAAACAAAATTCACAAAATGGTCAAAGGTAGATATTTCTAATCAAAAGTTATTTCCCTTGTTAATGACGTTTAATTTTTTTTAATAAATTTAAGAGATAAAGCTTTTTTTTAATTTAAAAAAAAGGTTAAAAAATGGCCTCCTAGGTTATATTCGGATTTGAAACTCTGAAAATATGAATATGTTGCCATCCAAATATTGAGTATAACACTACGAAAAAATATTTTTGGCAACAGAGTTTCAATGCTGTAGAGCATGGCCAAAATGTTTAAGCAAACATTCTTTTTAGCCATTTTTTGACCATTTCTTTCCATATTATCAGGTATTATTTATGACATTCAGGTCATGAATAATACCTGGTAATATCCGTTTTGATTATGTAATGTTCCACAAGAAATAATAAAATCCTGCTATGTTTAGTTTAGTTTAGAAGACTTCTATTGAAAAGTGGTTGGGGTGTACCTATTTATGGGCGATACTGTACATACATAGCCAGCCAGCCAATTAACTTTGTATTAAAAAGTGGTAGGGGTGTACTTATTTATGTACACATCTACAGCGCTTGAAACTGCTTCACCTTTCATTATACACTCGGCCATTTTTTTGTTTTGGCCAAACAAAAGGGTAAAAAAATTGTCAAAAAATGGCTAAAAAGAATGTTAGCTGGCGTAATTTTATTTCATTTTTTTGTTTTGGCCAAACAAAATGGTAAAAAAATTGCCAAAAAATGGCTAAAAAGAATGTTAGCTGGCGTAATTTCATTTCATTTTTTTGTTTTGGCCAAACAAAATGGTAAAAAAATTGCCAAAAAATGGCTAAAAAGCATGTTTGCTTAAACATTTTGGCCATTTTCTGGCCATTTTTAGTATATATTTCAGTGAGTTTTGGTTATTTTTTGGCTATTTTAAAAAATTTAGCACTAATTTAACAACACTGAGCACTTCTACTCACGGTCCCCCAGACTCACTGTACCCTAGCAACGGGCCTGCAAACATGGTGTCTGCCCTTGAATATAGACCATATAGAAATTTGATCTTTTGAAAATACTGTAAAACAGAAACAAAAATAAAGGTGGCATTTTAAGATTGCAGTCACTGCCAGAAAATGAAGTTGTGGTTATATGATCTCAGCAAAAAGCAATCCAAGGAATTCTTTTCAAAGATGAAAACACCCATATTTCTGTTATCACCTTCATCTGAATTAGGGGAAAATCATTTTCTCGGTCAGGCTTATCTTTAAGTAAATTACAAGCAAATTGGGGTTTATACGATATGATTCTTTGATAACAAAAAAAATATCCCAATTTCATCTCAGACTGCCGAAATGCATCGACACCTTGATATTCACCTAACTTAGCTTAGAGTGATTCTCAGACAGAAGGCACTTGGCTCCCCAGGGGAGGAATTTCTTATGGGGAGGAAGGTATAATGGTGGAAAGATTACTAGATGACAATTCAAAGTGGGATCAAAGGGGGAGGAATGTGATATGGGACTCTTGAGAAACACTGGCTTAGTACAGACCTGTCCCGCATTTTGTGTAGTACTCCCACAATATTCTTTACTCTCCCCCACCATTTTTGTTGAAACCTGTTTTCTCCCGCATTTTCATTTCAGGATAGCTTTTCATCCCCCCCCCCCACCATATATATAGATAAAACATGTAAGCATTAGGTTCTTAATCAGGGAATATTGTATACTTGGCATATATATATTTTTCTTGAACAAAAGCATCGGATAACCAAGTTCTTTTCTCTCGATTTATATGTTGTGTTAAAAAGAATTATCTCATCAAGAGAGAACGGGGAGGTTCTGGTATTTTTTTATTTTCACTTCAATATGCTGATCTTAGTTTAAAGAAAAAATTGCAATGTTGTGTTGTGTATGTTTTATATACAAAATTAAGTGCTGAAAATGTTATTTCCAAGCTTAACAGGGGCAAAAAATTAAAATTAAAACATCAGGGGGTCACAGTGCCCCCATACACCCCAGCTGATTTACTAGCGTACCTTGTACGCACGAATGATATCTCCCGCATTTCGCTTTACTTGCTTTGGCAGGTCTGTTAGTATAACATGTGGAAGGAAGATTGTTTTGTGCCTAGAAAAACAGCATTCAAAATCCTGTTTTTTTTTTACCTGGATTTGAACACCAACAGCCACAAGCCAGGCTTTCCCACTTCTCCACCCAGCTATAGGTATATAGCATGGTAGATGAAGCCTGTAAGGCAGTCCATCTAAGAGAAGTTTACTCTAACCGAAAGAAAACCTACAGCTTGGCAGTTGCCATACTTGGTCCCAAGCCCGGGTAAAGGAGGAGGGTTGGTCATGGATCTAGCAGCTCCACCCAGTAAACCCTACTTACTACTGAAACCGCAGCAAAATGGTTACTATATATTTGAAATAGGCTTTTTTGACAGCAGTTAATTGTGTGATTAAGTCAGCTCCAGTGTATTTGGGATGTGATTAAACTAATAAGAAAAATGGTAGTTGAATTTGGTATGTCCGATATAAGAATAAAGATTATTTTTAAAAATATTGATATTCCCCGATGTGACTCTTTTCACTTAGGCTGTTCCATGCATTTGCTACTCTTGCTGAAAAGAAATTTTTTCTAACATCAGTGGAGGTCTGAATTTGTAGTTTATAGCTGTGTCCTCTGGTTTTACTGCAGATAAATGAAGTCAGCATTTTCTTATCAGGGCATTATGTATGTTGTTCCGGATTATAGACCTCTAGTAGATCAGCACCTTTTCTTCTGTATTCAAGGGCCTATAGATTAAGTTGTTTTAATCTTTCAGTGTAAGATATATTTGCCAGCCTTGGAATGGACTTGGTGGCTCTCCTCTGAACTCTCTTTATGGCAAGTTGTACTTACGGACCTATGCTCCACAAGGAGTCTAGAGGAATAAACAATAAAAGCACAAATAAATTTTTAGGAAATCTTGCTGAACCCTCAAAAGATAAACTGGGTGATGAATTTGCATTTTTGTACATTGTCAGACTTTACATCAACAGGGATGATGATGATGACATCACAATTTATGAAAGTTTGTAAATTCTTTATGCTGTTTGTGTCAAATGCTAAGATAAACTAAAATAAATTGTTCGATTTATCAAGTTTGCAGTACAATTAAATAAACTTTTTTATATTAATATATTTTAACAGTCAGAAAAACATACCTCAAACATTAAGTACGTCAAGATTAAAATAGAAAGTTCTGTTTTTTTAACGGACAACTCTGAATAAGCGGGGAGCCTGTGTAGTGTTGCCAACTCAAAAATATTTTCATGCTAGTTTGACTGCCAAAAAGTGCTAAAATAGCGCTAAATGTTTTAAAATAGCCAAAAATCACCAAAAAGACGCTAAAAATGGACAAAAATAGCTAGAAAATGGAAAAAAATGGCCAAAAAGAGTTGGGCGCAAACATGCTAATTTAGTACTTTTTCACTGCCAAAACAAGGAACGCACTAAATCTAGCACAAAACGCTCTAAACTGGCAACTCTGAGCCTGCCCCCTTGGTGCCAGCAAGAGGGCCGGCGAGTGACCCGTCCTCTTTTTTACTGGGTGAGCGAGGTAACGACAGAAGTGGCAGTATTTCAGGGCCACCCCCGCCGAACAACGCCGGTACAGCTACGATCAGAAAACACAGGGAAGAACGCACACCGACAGAGGAGCGACCAAGGCGGAAAACACTGCATGACATCACAATTTATGAAAGTTTGAAAATTTTTTATGCTGTTTGTGTCAAATGCTAAGATAAACTAAAATAAATTGTTCAATTTATCAAGTTTGCAGTACAATTAAATAATGAGGTAGAACTTGTTTTATATTGATATACTTTAACAGTCAGAAAAACATTTTTTAACATACCTCAAACATTAAGTACGTCAAAATTAAAATAGAAAGTTTTTTTTAGTTTTTTTAATGGACAACTCTGAATAAGCGGGGAGCCTGCGCAGTGTTGCTAACTCAAATAATATTTTCACGCTAGTTGGACTGCCAAAAAACTAAAAAAAAAGGTAAATGATTTAAAATAACCAAAAATGGTCAAAGATGGCCAAAATCCACCAAAAAGATGCTAAAAACTGACAAAAATAGCCACAGCTGCACCCAGAAAACGCAGGGAAGAACGCACGGCGACAGAGGAGCGACCAAGGCGAAAAACACTGCGACGACCCAACGTGAACGCTGAGAGCCACAGCATCCACGAAACCCCGGAACCCTGGACCCGACGAACGCTACCACCCAACGCCGAAAAAGGCATGTCTCCCACCTATGCTACACCTCCCGTGTCACCTATACTTATGTATTCTCTTCAAATCTATCTCGGACTTACATCTGTTGTATTCTCTTCCTATTTATATATATATAGATAAACTTGTCTTGTAAAATTCCTTAATCTCTTCTCTGGCTTCGTCAAGGTTAGTTAATGTTTATCTACGCAATCTGAAAATACTTAATTTTGTTAATAATTAACACATCTCTGCATTGTGTATCTATGTTATTCTCTTAATATCTATCTTGGAGATATATATTTTATTCTCTTCTTATCCATCTCAGATCCCAGGATCTCCATATGCTTCACCCAGGCATGGGCCCTGGAGGGGGACACTCCAGTGTTTTGCCATTGTCTGTAGCGACGACACGGAGGCAATTCATATCTCAGACTTATATCTATGTTATTCTCTTCATATCTATCTCGGACATCAATTTTATCTATTTTTATCTATCTTGGACTTATATTAATCACTGCTACCAAAAGTTTAAATTATTCATGTGTCCACACATTTATATGTATCTATCTATGTATCCAGACTTCGCCCAGCCCTAACCATTTATAGTAGAAATTTGAAATTTTGCACACACACACTCCTCTCAATGATTAGTGAAAATTAATTTTTTTGTTTTTTGAATAGGTTTTTAGAGGGGGGTTCAATTTTTATCTATCTATATATCTGGACTTCGCCCAGCCCTAACCGTTCATAGTAGAAACTTGAAAGTTTGTACATACATTCTCCTCAATGACTGGAGGAATGCTTGTGTTTTGTTTTTGAAAATTCCCCTCCAAAATAAGGTTTCAGTGGGGGGTTCAATTTTCAATATAAGCTTATGCTAAATTGGTCACAAGTTTGCGCCAGCTTGATTTTTGAGTGATCACAGCCCCCCCCCCCCCCAAATAATTTGATTTTAAAATTTCATTGTGTGGGCCAAAAACAGGTCAGTTTAATGGGGTGGCGTATGTCTCAAAACAGTTTCTATCTTTGTTCAAGCACAAGTGTACTTTGCAAAGCTTGCAGACCACATTGGTGCGGATTATGCTGTCTTTGTGGCTACAATATTTGCATGTGGCTGACAGGTGCTCAGTATTCTAAATCATTATTATTAATCTTTTGCTACTATTTACCTTCATCTTAATTGTCGTTGCTTTTTATTGCAACTAAACTCAGGCTGTTTTCCCTTCAGCAGTGAGTAAATAAATTAACAGTGCGGATCAGAATAAAGAAGTTCCGGTTAAGAATCAAACTCATGACCCTCTATGCCTGAGGGTGGCTTGCTTAGTCACGCTGTTAATTTATTTACTCATTGCTGATGGGAAACCAGTTTAGTTGTTATAAAAAGCAACAACAATGAAAACAACCTTTTTGTATGTTAAACTAGACCTAATTACAAGATATTTTCAGTTGCAAGTTTTCTGAAATCTTTTTGTTTAACCCCCCTCTGATAAACTGATCATATATGGTGGCTCGCCCCAAAAGTGACCAAAAATGGAAAATATAAAAAAATTAAAAATTAAAGTAGAAAGTTAAATAAAACCTAGAATTAAAGAATAACATTCAATAAAATAAATAGATACAAAAAAATGATATTGACAAAAAAGAATATCACCTTTTAATTTTTAAATTTCATTGTGTGGGCCAAAAACAGGCTAATTTAATGGGGTGTGGTGTGACTCAAAACAGTTTCTATCTTTGTTCAGGCACAAGTGTACTTTGCAAAGCCACGTTGGTGCGGATTATGTTGTCTTTGTGGCTACAATATTTACATGTGGCTGACGGGTCCTCAGGTGATCATATATAGTCATTTTCCCCATAAAGATTTAAGATGAAGGTAAATAGTAGTAAAAAATTAATAATAATAACCTTCTCTTAGTTGGACTGCATTACAGAAGTAAAGGACACCAACTGCCCGGCTATTTACCCATAGCTGAAGGGAAAAGTGGAGTCATGCCTTTCCCAACGGCATCAGAGCAGAGCTTTCCAAACTGTGTGTCACGATATCTTTTATATATATTTTAAAAGATACGCCAATGGACCCTACGCCACCCATAATTTTGGGGCCCACCATATTAAAATTATATGAGATCTGAATAGACAATGAAGACTTACTATTTAATAAATTCAAATTTCTAATTTTGAATAAATAAGAAATTATTGAAATTATGCATACAATGTAAAAAAAAGTATAAACTAAAAAAAGGGGCATTTTACCTATAAAATAATATCTTTTTCACGTGCTAAATGTATTAAGTTATTATTTTATTTATTCAAATAGTTCTTCGGACGATTGAACTCCTTGTTCTTTGTGTTGTTAACACAACGTTTCGGCTGATCCATTGTCTTGTCGGGTTTGGGCCTGTTGAGCAGCTGAAGCCAAATCGGGTTGAGACAAAGAAACACCCGAATCCTGCGTTATAAGGGTTACCTCCTTTGAAATTAAAAACTTCTGTTTACCCCATCACATTCGGATTTTACACCTGAAGAAAGCCGAAAGAATGGATCGGCCGAAATGTTGTGTTAACAACACAAACAACGAGAAGGAGTTCAATCATCTGAAGAACTATTTGAATGTTGATGATCCTTCTCAAAACTATAAAAAATATATTTTATTTATGATTGAACTTTTTCCCCAAAGAATAGTGATAAAGTTCTATATTGCTATTCATGTGTGGGCCCCCTCAATGTCTTGGGCCCTATGCCGTGGCATAGTTTGCGTATAGGCTAATCTGGTCCTGTTCCTGGGTCAGTTAAATTCCTGGGATGACAATATATATTTATCTTGGTTAACAAAATTTAAGTAATGTGTCATAAAAGATTTTATTCCTAAAAAGCATGTCACCAATGTTAGAAAAAGGTCTGCATTAGAATAAATTGAATGTACACTGCCTTGGATGAAACTAGAACCCGGTTCACCGATTCCATTATCCATGCTGGCAACTGTTATGCCATCCTGCATATCCCAAGAAATGTATTGACATGGTACTAATGCCAAGAAAGAAAAAGAAAAACTCAAATCTCCAGAATTTAAAACCAAATTTGTTTGATTTTCAACAATTTCTTTTGAACAGAAGATTTCAGCTTGTTCCCATGTTTAAGCATTGAATTTATTCCTCAAACCGTTTTTCTTTTGTTATTTGCAAAAGTAGCTGCAGTGAATTTAGAAATGCATGATGGGAAATTCAATGATTCACTTGAACAAACATTAAGAGCAAAAATACTACCATACATACTCTGGTAGAAGTTGAGTTTTTAAAACCAATGTTATAAGAAAAAAAAATTGTAGGGGTTTGACCTATACATAGGTAATAGATTTAAATCTGTGCATGATGGGAAGACTACCAAAGAGTTCCCATACACCTATGGACATAGGCGTATGGACATTGGCGTATGGGAACTCTTTGGTAGTTGCCCTGCCTCATATGCCCATTCAAGAAGGGTCAAAACGTTTTCTGATATGAAAAATATTCAACAGTAATACCAAAAAAGGACTGCCGTTTCATAATAATACTAGTTTACCCATGCTATCATTTTTTGAGAACAGTATTTAAATAGTTCTTGTCTGAATTTAATTAGACAGGGTGTATTAATCATTATCATTAATTGTGAGCAAATGAACGCATAGACGAGGAAAATAGTCTGACCATATCACACACAATGAGTATTTAAATAATTTTGCATTTGTATTGTACTTGAAAAATATTAAAAAAAACATTATGTTGCTCTGCAATTTTTGTTTATGATCAACCAGAATGAACTTAGATTTTTTAAGCATTTGTAAAAATAAATAAATAAGGGAGACTACTCTGTAATGATCATTTAATAGTTATCTCCCTTGAAAATGTTACAGACAAACAATATAGACATACACATGGCGTATTATATATGTAGATTCTATCTTAACTGACTTGAATAAATACTCGAATGGAAATATAGAATTATTCTATTAGAACTATTATATATATAAATTTGGTTGTCTGAGTTTGATGAGCTTCTTTAGTGAGAGAGGGGGAAGAGTGACAGGGAGAGTGAAAATCAGCAGCCAGAGAAATAGATAGTATGTGGGGGGATGGGTAATGCGCAACTTTATTAAGAGGGGTGGGGACTGATATACCATTTCAGCTTCGGTGTGAAAAATCCTGCAGGGAGATTGAGAATCAGCAGCCAGAGAAATGGAAAGGAAGGAAAATGAACCGACATCAGCAGCAGCACCAACAGCAACCGGGCGGAAAGTTTACAACCCTTAAACCTTAAGTTGAAAGTAATTGTTTTATTATTTATTTTTATCAGATGAAGTATTATAAACCAGCGCTTCTCAAACTAGCGCTTCTCAAAATATTTTTCTGGTACCAGAGGTACTCAGCTATTCAATTTAATAATCTGAGCTATAAACAAATTTGTGAAAACGTCATGACTTGATCATTTGCTGCTGGGAAGCCAAGAGGCACTGAAAATGATAATGTTCTTAAATTCTCGAAATTGTTATACCTCGGTGAACGACTGATGAATCAATCAAGTTATGTTCGCTTATGAATATGGGTTTTCCTGGAGGGAACATATTTAAATTCTGAGTGTAGTTTGCTAACGCGTTATTTTTATCCGATGAAGTATTGTAAACCGGCACTTCTCAAACTAGGGTCTGAGACTCGTCCGGGGTCACGTAAAGATTATTGGGCTTTGCCGAAATATTAGAATACACATAATATACTCAAACCATTTTGGGCCCCTCTCTCTTCCTGCCACATTAACTTTCTTCTTTCCCCCTCTCCCTTACTACCCTCTTTCTACCTTGTCTGTCACACTTATAGTAGCAGTAGCACCCATCAGCCGAGCCTGTTGTTGTACACTTATAATAGCCGTCAGTAATACTAGTAATAATAAAAATAATTTAAAAGAAATCATCTTAGCTTACATCAATGCAATCTGGTTATGGAGAATTCATAAAAATGTTCAAAATTGCTCTGTTCAACAAGAATTGATCTCAAAATGTACAGTTTATTTTGGTCTACAAGGGGTGG
>VCCN01006572.1:17247-27535 GCA_006491835.1 Architeuthis dux
AAAAGAGAGAGAGAGAGATCCGTAAATGCAGATGATTCCACTGATAATCCTTAAAGATTCATGGAAACGGTAAAACAAAAAGATGCTGTTATCTTTCATTATTCGTTTCTTTTAGATGAAGCATTGTATACTAACTTACTAACTGCCGTAGATCGACGGCCTGAGTTAAGTTGTGATGAAAAAAAAAACAACTAAAAAATTAAGATGAAGGAAAATAGAAGTGAAAAATGAATAATAGGTGAAATGCTACTTATTTATTAGCATTAAAGAATCCCATTCTAATATGTCATTTATTTAATCTGTTTCTGTTTCGAACGAGTCAACGAAGCAGTGTGTCTACTTGCCAAATGAACAGAATGAAATGGAAATATTACCAACTGTTTATTGTTTTGTGTTTTTAAAGAAATTTATAAGATTGAATTCGCGACGCAGAATTTATCAAAACTGATGGTTTCTTCCTTGACGTCAACATTCGAAGAAAACATCTCAATAAGCTTTGATCCATTTTTCTGTGTTTTTTCGGTAGACGAACAAATAATAGCATTTCATTTGGTATCTTGTGAAGTTTTTTCATTGGTAGAGATAATTGATGGTGGTTCGTTAGAGATGGTGAGTTTAGATATAATTCTATAATGAAAGGCGAGGTGGGGAGCGAAGGAAGAAGGGAAGAAAGGGTAGAAGGAAAAAAGAAAGGAAGGGAAGAGAGGGTGAAAGGAAAGAAGGGTTCGGAAGGTGGAAGGAACGAAGGAAAGGAAGGAAAGAGAGAAAGGGAGGGAATAGTGAAGAAAGAAAGAAGGAAAGTAAGGAGAGGATGGTGGAAAGAAGGAAGAAAGGGGGGAAGGAAGGAAGAGTGTAAGGAAGAAGAGAAGAAAGAAAGAGGGAAAAGAGGGTGGAAGGAGGAAAGGGCAGAGGGAGGAGGAAGGGGGTGAGGGAAGTGGGAAGGAAGGAAAACTCTAGGGGAGGAGGAGGGAAAGAAAGAGAGGGGAAACGAAAGGGAACAATTAAAAAGGGAAAGAAAGAGAATTGAACGCAGAGAAATCCGGGCTGTTGATGACGTCATAATGAGGTAATGATTATTTCGATCTTGTTCCTTAGCAACCTTTTTCCCGTCTCCCTTTTGCGTCTTACGAGCCTTGCAAAGGTGAATGCAGTGCAGTTCTCTCATTGGACCTTTGTCCCCCCCCCCACATACACTCTTACTCTTTCTTTTTTGTTTGTCTTCCTTCTAATTACGCCCTCTCTCTCGTCACCTTTTCACTCCCTCTATCTCTTATTTACAAACCTTCACTTTCTCCCTCTCTCTCTCTCTCTCTCTCTTCGCCCCCTCTGTTTAGGTTTCTTCATTCTTCTTCTCACTCTCCTCCTCCTCCCCCTTCTTCTTCTTCATTCCTCTTGTTCTTGTTCTTATTCTTGTTCTTATTCTTGTTCTTGTTCTTGTTCTTCTTGTTCTTGTTCTTGTTCTTGTTCTTGTTCTTCTTTTTCATTCTCCTTCTTCATTCTTCTTGTTCTTGTTCTTGTTCTTGTTCTTCTTTTTCATTCTCCTTCTTCATTCTTCTTGTTCTGCTTCTTCTTCTTCTTCTTCTTCTTCTTCTTCTTCTTCATTCTATTTGCAATCCAATCTTCTCTTTTGTCTCCTTACTTTCTTTCCTTCCCCCTTCAACATGACGTTCAGTGACGCATGAAATAAATTTATGAAATCAAAATAAGTTCTTTTCCCGCGGCCCTCTCACTCTCTCCCCCTCTCTCTCCTCCCCCTCTCTCTCTCTCTTTCTCACACACACACATTACTCACACATACACAAACATGCAAATCGCTATTTCCCTTTCTTCTCTTGTTTCTTTTTCTCTTTCTGTATGTCTTTGTTCAATTTCTCTTTCTTTCTTTTTCTTTCTGTTTCTTTCATTCCTTTTTCCTTTCTTCCCTTCTTCCTTTCTTTGTATATCTTTCTCACTCTCTCTTTTTCTCTTCCGCAACACCTCTTTCTTTATTCTTCTCCCTCTCTTTCTTTCTA
The DNA here is from genome assembly GCA_006491835.1 of Architeuthis dux. Taxonomy (NCBI): domain Eukaryota; kingdom Metazoa; phylum Mollusca; class Cephalopoda; order Oegopsida; family Architeuthidae; genus Architeuthis; species Architeuthis dux. The sequence continues at coordinate 19,260 of VCCN01006572.1, forward strand.
CGCTTTGTGCAAAGAACGGATTTATTGAATCAAAAATACAATGATAGACCTTCAAAGTTCGTTTAGACATCCAAGCCGCAATTTCAGATTTCAAAAGTATAAAAAATGTTCAAATAGATGGAAGCCAGAACTTGAATTCACCTCTATTGTCTCTGATGCCTCATTTAGTGAAATCTCAGGTTACAAGTGGTATTTAGTGGGTCGTTTCATAGAAACAGATTCAATTGGAAGACTAATACCATTAGACGAACTGATTGCATTCGTTTAGAAGAACCAACACACGTTTGTGTATGTGTGTATGTTAGAATGTATAAAGGAGAAAACATGAAGTTACATTTTAAATGCATTGTTGCAAATATATACAGGCTTATCCGAAAGTAGAAAGTCCCTTTGAAACATTTCGTAAGTTGAAATGACGTAAAGCGAAGAATCAATTACCATTATTTTACATGGGAACGTTTCTGCAAGATCCCAGACCCAGAAATGAAAATGTGTCACGATTCACATTGCTTCAATGGTTGTTGGAAAGTATTACTTTAATTTTGAAAGGGCACGTAAGTTTAGGGCAGGTTTGCAAAAAGATCTGAGTGCCAATAAAGAACTGCATGAAAATGTGTGATACTAAGCAGGAAGACGACGAAACCATGACATTAGACAATGAGACAGGCAGACATAGAAGAAGATTATTTGGGAGATCTGGGAACGATAAAAATGATATGATATAAATCAAAGGTAATGTTACGTTATGGGGTTTGATGATACCCTATATACGCAAACGACTTGTGTGTTGCACTGGTGTGTATAGTTGGAACTGGTCGGATATCGTTTGACGTTCATTCTTCCTTCGTGTGCCGTGGCTTTGCTGAAAGAAACTGATGTGAAATTCAACGGGTTCATTAAGAAAAGCGAAGTCCGATTTTAAATATTACGTTTTTTTATCGACTTTACTCGTAGCGACGCCCTGTGAATCTGCCCTCTTATATACGTGATACTACAAAATCTATCACACTCTTTGTAGGTTAAAGCTCTCATCCAGAATATTGTTGAAGTTTAAGTTGTCAAACAATGTCAAACAAACAGACAAAGTATAGCTGCTATCGCATATTTCTATCTCATATTTCTACACTTCACGTCAAAAGACTGTGCAGCTCTAGAAACACTGTGGATGGGGCGGCGGGGCCGCGGACAGCTAGTCCTGGTTTCTCTCCATACCCTTTTCTTCTCTGGGTTTTCACCTCTATTTATCGGTATGCCCATTTTTAACATGCGATCTTTTCTTGACGTTAAAACATTAGATGATTTTTTTGTTTGCGTCAGTAAATTCTTTAGCCGGTTCAGTCGACAGTTTTTGTTATTCTAAATTCTTGTACAAGCATTCCATAATCAGGATTCAGTCTGTAATCTTTTGTTTGTTATTTTAACAAAATAAAACCGTCAATTTAATAACATTCCCCACTTTTCAATTTCAGCCAAATAAAACAATTTATTTTGTTTACCATTTGACAATATAGCCCAAATCCTAATTCCTGGCCTAACAAACACATTTTATATACACTGCATGGTTTTGAATATACGCATTTAAACTTATTCTATCTATCTATAGGGGTCGTATTGCTACTGTAATTGCTTCTTCGCTTGACATCATTTCAGATAATGGGGGAAGGAAACCTTGGAACCAACGTAATAGTTCGTTTGTTCTCAGCTACACTACAAGGCCAGGAACATTATATTTTCGTACTATAAATTGTTTCTCTTTTTTCTGATTTACTCCAGTCTGTCCAATCTCTTTGTCTCTCCTCTTAAATCTCTATTTCTCTCATCTTCACCCTTTCTGTCTCTCTATCTTTCTTTCTATTTGTCTCTCCTCTTCAATTTCTTTGTCTGTTTTCTTTTTTCACCCTCTTTGTCTCTCTTGTGTAAACTCTTTGTCTCTGTATCTTTATTTCCTTTTGTCTCTCCTCGGTAACTTTCTTTGTCTCTCCTTTCAACTTTCTTTGTCTCTCCACTTCAATCTCTTTCTCTCTCTCTCTCTCTCTCTCGTTCAATTCCTTTGTCTCTGTTTTCTTTCTTTCTTTTTGTATCTCCTCAGTAAGCTTCTTTGTCTCTCCTCTTTCTGTGTCTCTCCCCTTCACTCACTTTGTCTCTCTTGTTCAATTTCTTTCTCTCTTTAAAATTATTTTGGTGTCTCTCCTCAGTAACTTTGAAAAGTGTAATTCACTTTCCAAAGAACTGCCAGCTACAAGATTTGAAGAAACATAAACCAGAAAGAACTCAACAATAATATCTTTATGTCATGCTTGAATTAAACAGTTTTCGCCTTTTGTTTCTCACATATAAGTAATGGGTTCTAATTACGAGGGAAGTAACGACCACATCGGTGTAAAATCGTAGAGAACTTCAGCAATTATATAGAATAAAACTTTACGGTACTCATCAAGTTGGGTCCACGGTTTCTCCCAAATGTTCAGTTTGAAGCTGACAGAAAAGATCCGTTTTTAGAGATACTATTTTCTTGTCTATTCGTTTAAACATAACGACCGTAAAAGTAATAAAATACTCAAGTTGGTTCTGCTCGATGGTCATAAACGGAAGATTATGACCCTCCAAGCTCTCAGAAAGATATTATGGAGGTTCCCCCCTTTATTCCACTTCCGACGATCCAATATTCACGGAATTAGCATTTTTTTCTGTATATTTTTATGGACCAATTAAACAATTTACGATAACCTTGCACGCGATAGGCTTCCATTATTTTCTCTAAAGAATGTATTTTAAAACTTTCTTTCTTTCTTTCATTCAAAGTTTATCCATATCTCTCTCTTTCTCTCTTTCTCTTTCTCTCTCTCTCTCTCTATCTATTTATGTTTATAATGTTTGTCTACCTAAGTTTGTTTATATCCATATTCATAACAGGCTGTTCAAAATGTAACCATCTATTTTGAGAAATGATAGTAATTTTAAAAAGGATATCTTCAAGACATGAATATATATATATATATATATATTGAAACAAAATACATGTATTTTTAAATAAATGCATGAAAGAATACGGACTCAAGTTTAATTATAGAGTGGCATAGTAAGACATCATCACCCGACTTCTGGTTCAACCAGTAAAAACATTAATATTTTATTTGCACTAGGAATATCTTGCTTGTTTCGTTTTTGTCGTTGTTTGGTTGTTACGATTGCAATTTCACACATTGTGTCAGTATGGGACAGACAGTTTATACTGAATAAGAAATCTTCATAAGTTTTATTCATTGTACCGATTTTTCACGCATTTTCCCCGACAGATGAGAGACGATTCTGACGTTGGACAACATTAATACGGTAAATATAATACATCCTTATAACTTTGAAGAAATATTTTTAAGCTAAACTTTACTGTGTAAGAAATACCCATCAGTATTAGAACAGCAATTCTTTACTTGTATAGTGAATGAGTTAATTTTTAAAATTTGCTCTCCAACTAGATAACATGACAAATATGTCTGACATTTCAGTAATAATATTACTTTGTTTTATGTAGCGGCGGCAAGTTTCGAAAAACCTTCATATTTAGATACCACACTTTACCACACATGTATCACATAGATATCACACGTTACCACACATGTATCACATTGATACCACATTTTACCACACATGTATCACATAGATACCACACATGTATCATATATATATACCACATATGTATCACATAGATACCACACTCTACCACACATGGATCATATAGATACCACACTTTCGCATACATGTATCACATATATACCACACTTTCCCACACATGAATCACATAGATACCACACTTTCCCACACATGTATGACATAGATAGCACACACTACCACACAGGTATCACATAGATACCACATATTACCACAGATGCATCACATAGATACCACATTTTAGCACAAATGTACCACATATATACCACAGTTTAACACACATGTATCACATATATACCACACCTTACTGCAAATGCATCACCTAGATACCACACTTTACGGCACATGCATCACATAGATACCACACTTTCCCACACATATATCACATAGATACCACACTTTATCACACATGTACCACATAGATACCACATTCTCGCACACATGTATCATATAGATACCACACATTCGCACACATATATAGGACACATTACCACACATGTATCACATAGCTACCACACTTTAGCTCAGATGTATAACATAGGTGCCACAGTTGACCACACATATACCGCATATATACCACACTTTCCCACACATGTATCATATAGATACCACACTTTCCCACACATGTATGACCTCGATAGCACACATTAACACACAGGTATCACAGAGATACCACACTTTACCACAAATGTACCACATAGATACCACACTTTAACACACATGTATCACATATATACCACATATTTCTACAAATGTATCACACAGATACCACACTTTACCGCACATGCATAACACAGATACCACATTCTCGCAGACATGTATCATACATATACCACATTTTCGCACACATGTATCACATATATAGCACACATTACCACACATGCATCACATAGATACCACACTTTATCACATATGTATCATAAATACACCACACTTTACCACAAATGTATCACATATATACCACACTTTACCACACATGCATCACATATATACCACACCTTACTACACATGTATCATATAGATACCACACTTTCTCACACATGTATGGCATATATACCACTATTTACCACACATGTATCATATAGATACCACACTTTCTCACACATGTATGACATATATACCACTCTTTACCACACATGTATCACATAGATAACACACCTTACCACACATGTATCACTTATATACCACACATTACCGCACATGTATCACATACATACCACACTTACCGCACATGTATCACATAGATATCAGTCTTTCATTAATTACTGTATTAAAATAATAACAATAATTAAAGGTGATAATAATTTGATAAACCTTCTATCTTAAACGCGCCATCGTCCGTAACTTGGAAAGGTAGTGTAACAGCCACTATTCTATTTGTGGCGAAGACTTGCCGGTTCAGAGATCGCGCGTCTCTGGCATTTGCGTCAGCGACGGACCCAGATGTGCTGGTGATGGCTCTTTTAAACCATCCAGTAACTGTTCGCAACGAACTGTGTCGGTGTTTTTCCCAACGCCCTTTTTGTGCAGCATTTGACCTGCTATCCAGTGACTGTGTGCACCGAACTCTGTCGGTGTTTTTCCCAACCGCTGTTTGTGCAGCATTTTACGTACACCTTAAATCTACACTATTTGATAGTAATGTATACGTAAATAAGGAATTGAATATCAGGCTAATTTAATCACCACGCTGAATAACTGCCTCAATAGATAGAAATACGAAAATAAGTATAGTCCCCTTTTCTCGTGACGTCGGTTCCATTAGGGGTTCTCTATAGGAAGCTATACAACACTAAATCCTCCCCCATCTTTTAGATCTTATCTATAATGAAGTCCTGGTTCCTTCTTTTAGCCAGTACCTTTCCTTTCCTTCTTTATCAAGGCTTTCTTAGCCCCAGCGCTAAAAGGCCCAGGTCTTTTCGGACAACCGCATTTCCCTCCGATACCATGACCTAGCATAGCTCTTTCTGTCATTTGCCTTTTTCCTACACTGATTGCTTGTGTTGGTAGCAATATATCTTGGTGCAACTATAACCATATACGTCGATTCAACTGTAACCGACTCTGTATCAAGACAAAGCACTTTCAGTTCATAAAGCCAACAAGTGATAGAATGATCAACGTAAAGTCAGCTAGTTTTACTATTAAATTCCCTTTACTTTTTACGTGGCTAACCAGTATATTTATTTATTTTTCTAAACTTGATGCTGCTGCATAAAAATAAAACAATACTATTACTAGAATGTCAGACATATTTGTCGTATTATCTGGATGGATAGCAAATTTTAAAAGATATTTTACTATGCAAGTAAAAAATTGAAGTTCTAATATGTATGTGTAGTTATGATTGACACGAATCTTCTAACTTTATGAATCTGATCTCTGTGCTAATCAGACAATCTCCATCTGATCAGAGTCATTTTACTTAGATGAATAAAAAGTTGGATCAGTGAAGAAATAAATTCGGAAATTCTATTGAACCTTCGCCCCAAATGGTTTTTCTCCAAGTTTTCCATCAGATTTTGCAAAAACAAAACAAAACGTTTTTTTCTAGATATCATCATCAGCACCAGCAGCAGTTATACGTCCACTGCTGGACAAATGCCTTTCCCATCTCCTTCCATGACGACCTAGATTGTGCTAACCTCTGCCACGTCTTACCGGCAAACCTTTCTATCTCGTCCCTCCATCTTGTGTCTGGTCTTTTCCTTTTGTATTTACTACCCCATGGGCACCAATCGGTTAGTCCTTCCCCCTCCCATCTATTTTCATCTCTTCTTGCTAGGTGACCAGCCCATCTCCATTTTTGCTGCTTAATTAATTGTATAATATCCTTCATTCTAGTCCCAGATGCTTGTTGATCCTTTTCTATCTCTTAGAGTTGTTCCTAGCATTGCTCTTTCCATGGCTCTCTGTGAGATTCTAAGTTGATTTTGTTAATTTCCATGTTTCGCATCCGTAAGCCATGGCTGGTATTATGCAACCATTGTATACTTTACGCTTTACGCACATAAGGAGTAAATGCTGAAATACTCAGCACTCTAACTCCATTGGTGCGGTCTGTACGCGTGATAGATACATAGCCAGCCAGTCAGCCAGATAGCCACCCAGCCTCACAGAAAACTGTTACCAAAACCGTTACCAAAACTGTTACCAAAATAGGTTTCTCACAGGTTGACGGTTTCTCACAGGGTATATCTATGCATGTAGTGGGTTGGCCAAAAGGTGCAATTCAGAAAGCAATATGCGTGCATGTGTATGTGTGTGCGTGTCTGTATGTATATATTATCGTTGCCATAGATTCACTAAGCTTACTTCGATCCTCATTGGGCACCTATTGTAACCTTGGGCCAGAGTAGAGTAATCTTAGGAAATATTTAAGACACTTGACTCCAACCAAATCTCAATAGAGAATCAGAATATGAAATCTTGCAGAATCCTCCATATTCACCTCACACTTCATATCCATAGTAAAACGTTCAATAAGAGGAAAGCCATTTTTATTGCTTTTGCTAAATATGTGACTACAGACCCTAAAGCATTTTATAGAAATGGCATATAATCATTAAATGATGGGAAAAGGCTGTTGCTTCAAATGGATCATATTTCGATTAAATAATTACCGTTTTCTGGTGTTTATATAATCCTTTATTTTACTATTCAAAACGACATTTCATCTGTAACAACCTTATGTGTCAACGGCTACGTGTTAATTACAATCAATGAAATAGATTGAGCCGAAAGAGGAAAATAACATTTCTTTTTAGTATATCAATTAATGTAAATTTAATCGCTGAAGCTTTGTAATTTGTAGACAGCAATTAATTGAGTCGGTTAAATGCACTTTTATAATTAACAAAGGAGATTTATACAACGTGGTTATTGCAGATTTTTATCTGAAAACGAATGTACAGATTGCCAGTAGAAAAGATTGATTGTTTCCCCTGGTTTTTATGTGCCCTGATTTCGAATGTTGAAATCAAGAATCTAGGTGGATTCGAAAATCGATAGGTGAAGTGGAGGAATTCTCGATACCCTTTTAGCCACCGAGCCGGCTTGGTATTGAATTAGTATTATCATTTAGTTTTGTGGATGAATACTTATATACGCCCCCCCCCGTAACAAGAACAATCCTCATCAAATTTAGGGGAGTGAACTCTTCACTGTTTGTCTACCCTGTCACGTTAAACCGAACATATATATACAATTAAATTTCCTTACCGTGATTTGAAATCACGTCCTATTGAATGCTAGGCGGGTCTCTTACCAACTGATCCAAACTAACAAGTCTTATATACCTAGGGATTTATTTATTATATATACAATATAAAAGTTGCAGTAATCATCTTCAGTTGGAATAGAAGTAGGAGTATAGTTTGACCCTGCAGCAACCATGCTTGTTAAATAATCTTTTAACTAGTTTATTTATCTAATTAGTTACTTTTTATCAAAATCAACCAATTCTTTGACTGTTAGGTTAAACTAGTCCATAACCCGTCGCTTCGCTGACGGTTATCATAAGTACACAAATAAAAATGCATGTAACATCAGGTGAGAATTCACCAAAACTTATGCACTGTTTAAAGGGTAATTTAAGGAGAGTCCAA
>VCCN01006572.1:74991-88170 GCA_006491835.1 Architeuthis dux
CTATCTATCTATCTATCTATCACAGTCTGTTAATATCCATCTATCTAATTATCTGTGAACCAGCTCATTTGACACAAAGGTATATTCAGTTTGTTGACATCACCTGATGCTAATGTTTTGCTAAGACAGAGTTTGAAAAGCCGATTTTGAAGTCGGACAGTTATTAACGGGTTTCCTCCATACGTTTTAGATTCGATCAGCCGCCGAAATACAGACTGTTTGAACGTTTTCTGTAGCCGGATTACTCACTCAGCTCATCAGTGAAAATAGCTATTATCATTATTATACACTGATTTATTGGGACTAGTGTCCTCATCTTGGTTGTTATAGACACAACGTTTCGGCCTTCTTCAGGTGCCTGTCGTTGTCGGTAAGCTTCTGGGTATTTCTTTAACCGAACCTTTTATACAATCCCCATGGGTACATTGTTTTCATTCCGCTGTCCATGCTAGAGGATATACCTCATATCAGTTAATTCTTTGATGTCGCCTGTCTGCCTCTTCCACTGAATAAAGTGTTTGGTTTGCAATTCCCAGAAGATTACCAACTACACCTGAAGAAGTCTAGAGAGTACAACGGGCAAAACATTGTGACTATAGCAACCAAGATGAGGACACTAGTAAATCAATGTATCACAATGACAATTCCTCATCTCATAAATTCAGGACAAAATGCCTATAAATAATGGATTAATTAGTCTTGGGTCTCTATTTCCAGATATTGTGTTGAGAGTGTTGTTGCTATTAGGTAAATGCTGTGTTAAATGCAGTAAAGTTCTTCATTTAACAAAACGATGTTCTCTTTTAGCAAATTACAAATGACTGCTATTGAAGCCCTATAGCTCCCGTAACAATAGGCTGCTTCGTTTATTTCATTCATTTCTTGTCGCTTGCAGCCAGGCCAGACAGAGGATTAGGGGGTAGGATAGGGTGGCTTTTGAATTGCGTTATTGAGCGCAGTGTAGAGGTCGGTCTCCTCTTTAGGAGGACTAACGGAGGAGGCTCTCTACATAATCCCCAGCTGCTTACACCACCTGGTCTCCCCAGACGGTCACCCATCTAGGTACTGACCAGGGTCGACGTTGCTTAACTTCGGTGATCGTACGAGAACCGAGGTGTCCAACGCAATATGGCCGTAACTGCTGCTTCGCTTTAAAGGTGTTGGATCAATTTTTTTTAAATGGCTTTCGTGACGAAAATTATCTTACCTACGTAAAAGGTAAATAGCGTGAAAGCGACGTGAATTCGCCTAATTTCACATGTCTGTTTCGGTCTCATATGAAGGGGAAACTTATTGACAGTCCCACATTCATTTTTGAATTCGATGAGCGGTAAAAGCTCGTAATATCCAACGAAGGCACGCGCAGGATTTCTTAAAAGCTTTTCACACGACAACGCCTGAAGAGGGGGCAGTTTTTAGATATACTACAAAAGAAGCGTTATGGCTGATGTAGATTAACCTTTCAATTATTTATTCATACGGTTCTCACCGATTTAAAAGCCCAAGGTTATCACATTATGTGCCTTGACATTCTGGTTCTGTAAGCTATCACTGATCGATACCGATGGATCATCGATGAATACAGTTGTTACCCCCCCCCTTGTTTGCAGTGGACGTAAGGTTATCCGCACTTCGCATTAATCTATTATACAGTGTATTTCAAAAATAAATTTGACACTTTTTAAACATTTCTTTCATGGATAACAACAAATGTTTGCAACATGAAACTTTGCAGCACAGGAAAGTAAAAGCTTTGTTGACAGTATTCACAATGATTCAATATGTGCACCATTTTTAAAAAGTGTCAAATCTTTTTGAAACTCTATATTATTTTACAATGGTCGATTTAGATTGAACCCCTTCTTTTTTTAACTGTTCACTTTACCCAGTGCCTAAAACCGCCCCAGTAGGCACTACATAAGCTGTATATATGTGCACGATTCAAATATGATTTTACCCTATTTTTAGGGGTTTAAGAAATTGCGTAGTTTGATTTAAAATATATGTAGTATATTTTTAGATTATATTTAAGATATGTTGTTTCCTCAATTTTGGATAAAAAAATACATTAAACAAGTTGGTGATCATGGTCTCGTCCGGTAGTACCATAGGACAGACAATAGACATTTAGTATTTGTTTTCACTTATTTTAATGTTACATTTTTAATGAGATTATGGGCTTCACTCTTTCTAATAAGTAACTCAGTTCTACAATTTCAGTCTTGAAGCTGTATATGTGTGCAAATTATTCTCAATTGACAGTCTTGCAAGACATTTTAATTATACAAAACAAAGAGCAATCATAGCGTTCCCTCGCGGTCCGGTAGCACATGATGTGTGGCCCGGTACCGGCACGGTTTGGACAGGGGCGCAATTTCAGTGCTTGACGTAGGCGCTATTTTCCGTAGACACCGCCCCTGTGTGGATTAACATTTAAAGTAAACAAAACGAAATAATAAAGCGATAATAAGCAATTAATAAATTAAGATGAAGGTAAAAAGTAGTCATACAAATTAAGAAGAAAAATAATGATTTCAACTGTAAACTAAACTGTATCTATACAATTAATTGGTTTGAAGTTTTAAAAGCATCCACCAAGTTTTTCATTGTCATTAGGTAGCGGAACACCAACAAAGGAGACAAAAAAAACTCAAACAAAACCAAAAACTAAAGGTCTAACCGACCTGAAAACCAAATGGCAGGAACAACCCTTACATGGCCGATACCCATTGCGAGCACAGGACACTGATGTTGACAAAATCTGACCCATCAGTGGTTGCAGAGCTCTGGGCTGAAACCAGAAACATAAGGGTTTATCCTAGCCGCTCAAGACCAATGTCTGCTAACATGATCCGACCAGGCACATATTTTAAGGAACGGGGCATATCCAAAGTGTCGCTTCTGTGAACACGCTCAGGAGACTATTGACCACCTAGTATCTGGCTGCTCTATCCAAGCCTCAAACGAATTTAAGAATAGGCATGACAGGGTGGGGTAATACCTTCTCGGGAAGATATGCCATCACTATAAGCTACCCCACGCAGAAAAATGGTATGAGCACAAATCATCACCTGTGCTAGAAGGTGAAGGTGTTACGTTGCTATGGGACTTCACCATACACACCGACCGCACTATACAAGCCAATAGACCAGATATAGTGTTAGAAGACTTCGAAGACCATCAATGCTACCTTATAGACATGACCATGCCGTCTGAAAAAAACATCTCAGCAAAGGAATTTGAAAATCTCTCAAAATATAAAGATCTGGAAATCGAAACGACAAGAATTTGACACTTAGACAGAACCACTACCCCAGGAGTAGTAGTAGAAGGACCAATGGGAATTATTAAGAAAAAGACTGATGCACACCTTAAAGAAATCCCAGGAAATCCATGTTTGGCTGAGATACAAAAGATCGTGCTAATGGGCACTGCTCACATACACAGAAAAGCCCTCAGTTCAATAGCCCCCCCCTAAGCCATATACCCAACATATGTTTCACATAGGGACTCTGTGTTTAAGATGTTTAGATTTTTCCCCTATTCTCCTTTATAGTGTTTCAATTATATTCGCGTGCCCAGTTCGTGGAAGGAAAACAAACAATAACAAAATAAATGCTCAATAACTTCCTAAGAAAACCATAATTTGCCTTAGGTCTTAAGACTTGGTATATGATTGTATGAAACCGCAAATTAAGGGGGGAAATAGTAATAATAATGTAACTACATAGAATGTGTGTATTCATGGAGAAAGCAATTATAATACAATGCATAAATAACGTTTAATTTGAAAACGGGAAATTATTTGTGTAAACAATATAAACCCGGTACCGTAAGAATTTGCATTAGAACATTTTAGCCCAAAATACATAGATTTTAAAATCTTACCACTGAAGACGTGCACTGTTTGATTACGAACCACTGTCTGGAACTCAATTAAAGAAAGTAATTTCTGTGGCAGTTCGTTCGTAAGTAGGGGCTGTTCGTAAATCGGACGTTCGTAACTCGGGGACTCCTTGTATTGACTCCATTGTAAAAGAATATATACAACACCACAAGACCAACTAGTTTACATTAACTTATTCTTGGAGATTCGTTTATCACCTAAAATATTCTATTGGAGAGAAAAATGGTTAATGCATTCAATTTTAATGCGATTAGAGTGTTACTCTTGAAATTTCGTTTTTCTTGGGTTTTTAATATCATCTAGCTATGGGTTATTTAATATCATCTAGCTATGGGTTTTTTAATATCATCTAGCTATGGGTTATTTAATATCATCTAGCTATGGGTTTTTTAATATACTCTAGCTATGGGTTTTTAATATCATCTAGCTAAGGATCTTTTAATATCATCTAGCTATGGGTTATTTAATATCATCTAGCTATGGGTTATTTAATATCATCTAGCTATGGGTTTTTTAAATATACTCTAGCTATGGGTTGTTTAATATCATCTAGCTATACTAATACGCCTTGTGTATTTGTTTATTTATTTATTTATTTGTCGTCTGTCACGCTAACGTGCGCAACTCTTATATCATTGAGTAGTTTTTTCTACGTCATCACATAATGACGTATAAAATAGAATTCTGTGTTCAGGTGACGTGCTAGAAATGATTTTATGTCATGTTAAACTTGGTAAATGAAAGAAAAAAACTCCATATTTATTCAATGGTGAATAGAATGTTATTTGTCATTACGGGGGGGAGCATTTTGTATCGGAGAAAACGACATATATGTATCGATATTAATATATATATATATATATTTGTTAGTACGTGTATGTGTTTGTGTGTAGTACTTTTCAATATGTATACAAAAACAAAACAAAAACATAGGCAAGCCGCCCATATCTATTTTTGTATATTTACTTAATTTTACCTTTAGTTTGGTATTCAGGAAGTATTGAACATAAACAAGAAATTGCTGTGCGACATAATGTTTTTGATATGTTATAACAGCAATGCAATTGTAACATTATCTGAATAGGACCGTCATTTTTGACGGCATGTGTAAACGAATAGAGAATATTATTGAAAGTGAACGATTTAATAATGTGGCATTTTTTATAGATTCAATATAGAGATACAATTTGTTATTATTGGAGGTTTCTGTGCCCTTAATGCCACCGCGGCCAATGACACACGAACAATGGTTCGATCACTTTCTCGAAACTTTAAGACTGATTTTTTAAAAGCCTTTCACATGATAACGCTTGAACAGGGGTTTTTTTTAAAGACGAAGATCATCTAAAAAAGAAAAAGAAGCGTTATGGCTGATGTAGATTAACTTTTGAATTATTTATTTATTCATATGTTTATCGCTGATTTAAAAGCACAACTTTATCAGATTATGTGCCTTGACACAGCTATCACTGATTGATCACCTTTTCCATGCTGGAAATGTTACGTACACTTCAAACAAGGAAGTCAGGTGGGAATGGCTTTACATAAACCTATTCTCGGAGGTCAGCTTATTACCTGTGGGTCGATAACATATTCTATTGGATAGAAAAACTATTAATGCAATCAATCTATATATTTTAGAACTATTAGTGTGTTACTCTTGAAATTTCGTTTTTCTTGTTTTCTCTTCTAATAGCATCTAGCTATAATAAAACGCCATGTGTATTTTTAAATTTTATTTGTCGTCTGTCACGCTAACGGACCATTCATTTCTCGTCGCTCGCAGCAAGGCCAGTCAGAGGGTTCAGACGGTGGGCAGAGGAGGTTGGGCCTTTGGCTTGCGTTATTAAGTGCAGTGTGGAGATCGGTCTCCACTTTAGGAGGATTAACGGGATCGCCACGGGAGGGTTCTACTGCTTACACCACCTGGTATTCCCAGATGGTAACCCATCTGGGTACTGAACAGGCACGACGGTTCTTAACTTCTGTAATCGTGCAAGAACAGATGTGTCCAAATTGATTTGACCGTGTAATATAGGGTTAAAATTAACATTATTTCAGCCTGTTACCTGGCAGAATCTTAAAATAGGCACTTCAAGGATTAAGAGAAAATGATTACAGGACAAACAATTGATATCTAGTGTATATATGAAAACATATCAGCTGATTTCTCAACATCGTTTGCGGTTTTTGCTATTTTCGACTTGAAATAGAGTCAAGATGTATTTGCATCTTAATAATAACCAGTTTTATGAATTTCTTTGATCAGCATTGTATGGGGAAATGTGTATGTTGTTTACTTCAAAGGTTAGGCGATTTCTGGTGCCCTGGTTCAGGATCGCACAAGGTGTAGCATACGCGAAACAAAAGTGCGAAATGTGTCAAGGAAGATGACGATCACGGTGGTTCTTTTTTAAAGTTTACCTTAGGATTCATTGTTGTCACACACGTCATAAAAGCTCCTTCGGTTTTTCAATTTCTGATTTTTTTAATTTTCGATTCGCCTTATTATATCGCATGAATTGGTATCAGACCCTCTATACTGGGAGATCCGATGAGGATCGAACCCAGTAACAACGGCCAGCAAGATTAGCTTGCTGATCATTGCTATACGACGTCTGTCCTGGTCTGTTTTGTTGGGGTTTTTCCATATGATCTATCCGGTAATCCCAGTTGAAAAGAATTCACGGATATATTTGGATTGAGATGTTTATAGAAAATAAATATACTGAATTCGTTTATTAAGAATAGTGCGTAGTTTGAAACAGTGGGCAAGAAGTATTTTTTCAGCAAAACGTTACCTCCACATCCTCCCGCCAGTGGAATAGTTTAGTGTTACGACCCCCAAACCAAGAAAAATTAGATTGCTACAGGATCTTGATATTTATAGAAATCGTAGCACTTGGTATATACTTCATGTACGAAAAAGCTTTTATCCAAAGTGGTTATGGAAAAAAAGCTATTCATGGGAAACCTTTATTGGAAAAACAACAGTAGAAACAATAAGAGAACGGTTTTGTTTTTTGTCACGTTCTAGAAATGTCTCACAGGCATATGGGAATAATGATCCCCACTAAACGATAAGTAGCAAGGTTCTCAGTATTGCATCAGACATGCCAGACATGCTAGACCAGGTCAGGTAATTGCAGATATTCGACAATAAATTGTCAAGATGAAGAGAGCTGAACCGGCTCGAGTATGTAATTTCGAGAGTTTTGATAGTGTATGATGAAACAAAATCATTTGTTTCAGAAAAAAAGCAGGTCTACCACGTAAGACAAGCTTTAGGTAGGACAGAGTAAATAGGAGACATGCCATGAATGATCCCTTCAACATTGCAGCAGGAATTTCAAGGCAAATCAAATCTGATCTCAACAAAGAGGTGAACCACCGTACAGTGTCTCGACGATTGAACGAATTGGGATTGAAAGCTTGTTTTCCAGTTACTAAACCTATCCTAAATAAAATGAACGAGAAGGCGAGACTTAAATATGCAGAATAACACGTTGTTTGGATGGATGAGAATTGGTCCAAAGTTCATTTCAGCGATGAAAGTAAATTCAATTTAATTGGATCTGACGACAGACACTTTGTTCGACGTCGACATACTTAAACCAAAGTTTGTCAACAAGTCTGGTATGGGGGATGTTCTCCTCTTAAGATGTTGGACCTATGTGAGAATTCATGGGACGGTAAATGCTAATGTGTATTTAAACTCTGTGAAGCAACATGCCATTCCGTCTGTACAAGCATCTATCAATCAGTCAGCCATTTGTATGCAGGACAACGCCCCCTATCACACTGCTAAACGAGGGAAAACATTCTTTCAAGAAGAGAACATTAGAGTCATGAGATGGTCTGCACAAAGACCAGACTTAAATCCCATCGAGAATTTGTGGAAGATAATAGGAGACAACGTTAGGGAACGAAACCCAAGCTACTTAACTGATTTATAGGAAAAACTGGAAGATGAATGGAGAAGAATAACACCAGATCTGTGCAAGAAACTTGTCATGCCCTGTGGACGTCGGTGTGCTAAAGTTATTGCTAATAAAGGTCTCTATACTTTACACTAATTGTTTTAAGTTAAATTATTCACAAATTTTCAATGTTTATTCCGTAAATTTAATCATAAAAATGATATTGTATACCCGTTCTCTTATTGTGTCCACTGTATTTTTTCAAATAAAGGTTTTGCTCAAATATCTTTTTTCCATAATCACTTTGGATAAAAGCTTTTTCGTACATGAAGTATATTACGATTATTATTATTATTACGATGATAGAGTTACGATTTCTATACATTTCAAGATCCTGTGGAAATGTTATGTTATGCTGCCACGAAAGGGTCATATCCAGGTCAACACCTGTGTGGAAACGGAGGTGACACGGTCACCTTAGGAAATAGGTATATGCGTGTGGGTGTACAAAACAACAGGAAACCGGAAATGACACCTGCGTGGGCGTTCGAGAAACCTATAAAGTAGACCCGAACACAGAGGACAGACCCAGGCAGACCGCCTAGGGCTGGAAAGGCACAAGGCCAAGTTCCCCTGTTGAGAACGGTCTCTCGGTACCTTTATCTCTCTCCCACTCTTCATTCTCCGGCCGACAAAGATGTATGCTATGGAATAAAAATATGTCTCATATTTTTACAACCAGTCTTCGAGTCCTTCCTTTCTCTCCAGGACATTCACACCACTATACAACAGAAATTACTATCAATAAGATCTACATTATTTAAAAAAATATTTTGACCGCTATTGTAGCTATGATGCAGGGAAGGTAACTGTAAACACTCTTGAATCCACCCCAAAATGTAATCAATTCTTACTTATTAACATTCATTGTGTAATTTTGGAGATATTGTGTGGACAGACAGACAGACATACACGAGTGAAGAAATATATTTCTTCCAACTTCCTTAGCAGAGGTAAATAAAAAGCCCGAGGTGGGGGGGGGATTCCTCCCTCCTTCCCAGGATTAGGGATTAATAGTTTATAGATTGCATCATTAGATTTTCCGTTGTGACCTACCCGAGGATTCGAATAATAGGATATCGTGTTAATAAGCCGAGAAGTGACTGAGAGAAAATGGAGGTTGAAGAAAGCTTCCCAAAAGTGACGTCAGAGAATTATGATTCGATAACGAGGCTGACAAGCAAGTCTGCATTGCTCATTAATGAAATGCTCACGTGCAAAAAATGGCGTTTGTGTAAATTTATAAAGATTTTGTTCAGTTGAAAAAATATGCTATGTCTCTTTTTGTATCGGATTCGACGTCAGCCATCTTAATAGATTATTAAATATTTACCAAAAATAAAGAGAAACGCCAATTTTGGCCAGAAGCAGACATAAGAACATCTTTCACGAGATATTTTCTTAAAATCTTTGAGAAGGGTCATTAATATTGAAATGGTTCTTCGGACGGTTGAACTCCTTCTTGTTATTTGTGTTGTAAACACGACGTTTCGGCCGATCCATTCTTCGGCCTTCTTCAGGTGTAAAATCCGAGTGTAATGGGTTAAACAGAAATTATGCTTCCCCTTTAAGCATAATTTCTGTTTAATCCACCACACTCGCATTTTACACCTGAAGAAGGCCGAAGAATGGATCGGCCGAAACGTCGTGTTTACAACACAAATAACAAGAAGGAGTTCAACCGTCCGAAGAACCATTTCAATCTTTTCACAATTCAGTCTTTTTCAGTTTTCTTTTAACGCCATCGAATTATTTGTTGGAGAGGTGTGAGTATTACCCAGTGTCTTTCCGTCCGTCTGTCCACACGGTATCTTCAAGAGTTCTCAATGAATTTCAATTAACACCTGTGGAAAATGTGGGCCATGGGATTAGGCAGAAGCGATTACATTTTAGGGCGACTCCGGGGTTTGTTTTCGATTGATAAGTATTTTGCCATTTGTTTCATACATTAATATATTCTGTCATACCTGTGCACATGAGATCTGTAAATGTTCTCAATGCATTTCATGGACGCGTGGGACAGGGACTAAGGTTATATTTCGGGGCGGATCCAGGATCTTTTTAATGGGTTACTGTACTGCGTTGAAAGAGATATGCGCTCTCTGAGTGCTTTCTAATTTCGCTTGCTTCTTTTTCTCTTTTCCCCCCTCTCCACATTCTCCCCTCTTCCTTCTCCTATTCCTTCTCCCATTTCCTCTCTCTCCTTCTTCCCCCATCTGCTTTTCTTCTCCCCCTCCTTCCTTTTCTTTCTATTCTTATTTTCTCTATCTTCCCCTATTCTTCTTTTTTACTTTTTCTCTTCCTCGTTTTTCTCTACTTTTCCTGTTCCTTCTTTTTTTCTCCTCCTCCTTCCTCTTATTCCTCATATTTCTCTTCCTTTTCTTCCCCCCTTATTCTCCCCTCTCCTCTTCTTTTCTTCTTATTTTCCCCTACTAATTCTTCTCTTTTTCTATTACTCCATCCTTTTCCTCTTCTTGTTTCCTTTTATAGTGAAAGGGATTCTAAAATATCAAAACCAATTCGAAACTGGATTTATGTTAGTTTACAAAAATAAAGATGGCGTCCAGTAAAGTATTGATTCTTGATGAGACTCAAAACCAAAAAGAGAATTTGACCCCAAAGATTCATCTCAGAGTATGGACATGTTATATATCATTAGAAAGCTATTTTAATGCTGGTTACTATTCACATTAGAACCATGGTCATACAATCAACAGGATTGATTAAAAAATGGCTTCAGGAAATCGAATAACCTGTGATTTTAAACATTTGACTGAAAATACAGAAAATGTCTCTGGTATGAAAAGAATATTATATTTTGACACAATAACCACTTCCTGTATAGGAAATGTAGGAATACTCATTGAAAATTGAATAAACCAAAGCATCTAACTGAATATTATGAACATTTCTTTTCAACTGAACAAAACAAAGTTATATCGTCAAACACAGGTTGTATTGAAAACTGTTTTCAACGTCCAATTTCGAATTTTTAAATGTCTTCCCAAATCTGTGTGAGCCCAACATCATGGGCTCACACAGATTTGGGAAGACATTTAAAAATTCGAAATTGGACGTTGAAAACAGTTTTCAATACGAAACTCTTTTTGTCAGCAAATTAATTCAAACTTGAAATACCATAGACACATAGGTTAAGCAGAAGAAAATGATCTGTACAGTATTACTCACCCTGCTTGGTATGTAGCTCGCTTTATGTGCAGAACAAGAGCATCTTTTGTTGGAGGAATATTCTGAACCGCCCTGGAAAGCTTCGGGAACAGCCAGCACCTGCATTTATTCCCATTATTCATTGTTGAAGAATTCTGATACAAAAGACAGGCAACGCGCTGAAATATGTAAAGGATGTCCTCATATAGTTCCACCATTCCTGCAGATAGTCTGGCAAATGGATTCGTCATATTCTCAAAGGCAAGCCATGTATCCCATGCCTGTCTGTCAAATTGACCCATATTTGATGTACTAAGAGCACGCACTATTAATGCTTGCACCATTCTTCCAAGTGGGGAGGGCCTAACGTCAATACATAATCATCTCCACCACCAAGCTATCTATTTATCTATCTATCTAGCTATCGGTCAATAATGTTCACTGACAAGAATATACCACTGGCCATTGCATTAATAATCAATACAAATGCTGATTTTCAAGGCAAGCAAACCCTACCCACTTGGAAGATGGCGCAACATAATCTTCCTACGCCACTCTTCCAACCCCTGCCGTTGTATTTGGATATGTTAGGTTCAGTAAATGTGTGAGTATTCGTAAAATCTTCGATACCCATTTGGTGTAAATAACGTTAATTAGCCGAAGTAAACTGGAACGCCTGTCTCTTGCTCTAGCCACCCCCATTCGGAGACACTTCTCTTCCTCTTTACTTCCCATGCCTTCTGGAAGGGAAGCTGGCTAGGAACGAGGCAAAGAATAACATTTCCGGGGGGACCAGGGAGATTCATTTAATTACCGACGTCTTTTATAAATTACCACATAAACACCCACCCTTCAACACATGTACAAATCTAAAAACACATTTAAAGAAAAATAAGAATCGAAAGTTCAGGGGCGGATCCAGGACTTTTATGGGGATGGAGTCCACATGGAAAAACATATTCTTTTTAAATAAATACGTCAAAAAGAAAACAAATTTCAAACAACAAAAACAAGAAAGTAATATGTAATCCGTCATTTTTCACTTACATTTGAGTCATAGATTTTTAGCACTAGAATTGACAAAAGAGTTAAAATATTCAAAGAGAATTACTACCGAACTGATAAATAAAAAGAAGAATAAGATGGAAGACATCTTATATTAGATGAAAAACAAAATAATAGATTTTTGTTCTTAAGGTTAATTTATGATTACTTGGGATTATTTGGGGTTTTTATTTATAAAATCTTTTTACCCAGAAAATTGTGCTTTGTCTGGGCATGGCAGTGGGGTCCGGACCCCCTGGGCACTCCCTTAGATTCCCGCCTGAAGTCACAACTGTTCAAACATATATTCAACATAGACTTGTATTTACCACCGGCACCAGTGGTAGGTGATCGAACCCTGTAAAATTCAGGATTTCGAAAGCTGTGTTACAAGGCAAACTGGTCTTTCGCAAATGAAAGATTAATCTTAGTAAATAAGGATTATCTAAGTATATTTGACACAGAAAATACAATTATGCCGAATATACGCGGATAAATCGTAGTCTAATGATGAAATAAAGCATTTATTTTACACAACACATATTTATTTTTCGACATAATCTCCTTCCTTGTCAATGTTCTTAATTCAGTGGTAAATATTAATCACAACGATCGAACATTATACAGTGAACATTTTAGATTAAAGTCCACTTAATAACTCTCTCAGGCTACGAACTTATTGATTCACCCTCGCATATAGGTACATTATTAAGTCCTTAGCCTAATGACGAAAAAAAAGAAGAATTTATTTGCCAAACAGATGTCAACAAATATTTATTTTTCAACATAATCTCCTTCCTTGTCAATGCACTTAATCCAACGTCTCTCCATAGATCACATAGATCAAACATTATACAGTGAATTATACGTGCATTACGTTATAAATGCAGCACAGTATACATGCAGTACATTATACATGCATTACGTTATACATGCATTACATTATACATGCAGTACATTATACATGTAGTACAGTATACATGCTGTACATTATACATGTAGTACATTATACATGCTGTACATTATACATGCAATACTTTATACATGCAGTACATTATACATGCATTACATTATACATGC
>VCCN01006572.1:153158-163818 GCA_006491835.1 Architeuthis dux
TTAGGAAACAGGTCTGGTTAGTCACCCAGTAGAAACCGTCAACTGACCAACGTCTTTTGGCAGCATGCTATGGTGGAGATGACCAATTGAAAAATTGGAAAAAGGGGTGACAATGAATTAATTAATTACTTCTATCGCCTTTTGTTGGGCGGTAATCACTAAAAGGATCCGATTTAAAAAAGAAAAACAAGCTTAAATTCTGCCTGACACAAACTAAGGGACCAATTTAGCATTAACTTACATCGTAAATTAAACACCTACTTTGGTGGGTGAATTTTAAAAAAAATGTTTTTCTAGACATTATATGGAGTAAATGTGTAAATTCCAGCCCTCTGGCTTGGTCCGACCTGTGCGCACGACACATAGATAGATAGATAGATAGATAGATAGATAGATAGATAGATAGATAGCCAACCAATCAGCCCAAATCACTTAAATACTGAAGAAACCTATGTCGACAGTTTTGGTGACAGTTTTGGCTGTAGATTTCTAACAGGCAACGATTATTTGTTTTTATTTCTTAGGACAACGTAGCATTTTTTGTTCTTAAAGAAATAAACCAGGCCTTGCATTTGATGCCCTACCCTGCCAAACTTACTAGCACTGGTTTGCGAGATTACAATATGTTTACGGCATGCGGCGTGGATGAACTCAAGTTAAAGTTAAGAATATTTCCGGAAATCTGGCGTCAACCGATTCAAATATTCCTGAGTCGGGTTATCCGGACGGACATCTATTATATTATTTACAAGGGTTGATTTCAGTTGAACCACTTGTTTTGTAAAACCTTTGACAACCCGGTACCTAAAACGGACCCAGTAGATCCCAATTAGGCTGTATCTGTGGGTAAAATTTATAAATGGTTTCCCCTTTAGCAAAAGAATAAGATTGTGGTGTCTACGTTCGCTCTCACCCCGATAACAATGATCAGATTTCCATCTATTTCTATATAATACTAAAAGTCTGATCCGTCAAACCAAATTTAGTATGTATACTCAATGGACCTAGGGGAAGGTTCTGAAGTAAAATATATATGACACCACAAGGCCAATTAGTTTGGATAAACCCACGTGCTGCATGTGTAAGTTAGGCTTCCTACCTTTGGCCGACGTCACAGCTCAGCTGCTGCTGATGTTGCCCACTATAAGTAACAGAATCAAATCCCTAACTTCGCCACCACACGTCTATTCTTCGGTCCGGGCTTAGCACGTAAACTCTTTGCTCTTGCGTCCCCAACTTTACCACTACCCACTTCTCTTCATGGTCCGTTCTGCACGACTTCGTTTTTGTCTCTAGTCATCTCAGCCAAACATCTCTCCGGTGACGCACACATCTCTGCTTGCACTTCGCCTCAACTGATGTCTTGGCTACCTTCTAGGATAAACCTTAGTCTAGCGTTTCTTTCCACTAATCATTCTCCGCAAGCAAATACTACTGTAGTGAGTTGGTCACACGCGCCGAGTGTAAACGTTGTTATGTCAACCGTGCGATGCAGATCAATCACATTCCTCGCCTCAAACGACGAACACGTCCTGCAACCTCCAATCGCTTCGTGACCCAACCACTCAGTCAGTTCTCCTCCATTGCCTAGGGCTCACATCTTCTCTACCACTCCGGGACTACCTTCTCCTTCTAAACAATTCTAACTCTCTCTCTCTCTCTCTCTCTCTCTCTCTCTCTCTCTCTCTCTCTCTCTCTCTCGCTCGCTCCACGATCATTTTCACACCGCATGCCTTTCTCCCCATTTTTATTCGACATGTCTTTCTTATTTCTTTCGTTATTAAATGAACATTCATTTGTAGCCACTAGATTTGCCTTGTTTGGTTTTCTTCATACACGAACTCTCGTGTCTACATTTATATTTCCGCACCATAAAATCAACATGGAGGCGTAAGCCTTTCTTCCTCAAACAGCTCTCGACTGACCGGCCAACCCAAGCTCTCCATTTGCGTCACGTGACCTCGACTCCAAGACAATGACGACCATCTCAGCTTCTCCATGCAGCCACATATGCGTCCACTTGTTCCAGCATATCAACAGTCCTTTTTAGGACTGAAAAGTCTTGTCATGCTACACCGGTCAAATATGCAAACCCGGCCCTTCTCAGGATCAAACACAAAGCCTCTCCAAACTATTATAATATGCACCAGCCCTTTTCAGGGCTCCCTCAGAAAGTCAACCAGTAACTACTACATCCAACATTCATCCAGTCTCTTCATCACAACCCATCCACGCACATCGTTAGTACATCCATCCAGCATCCAACGTACATAGCCGTAACCAATCCGAGCCTTCCAACATACTTTAAACATGATTGAAAGTAAAGAATTAACCCGATGAGAGAATATATTTAAAATAATTACGTTTACGGTAAATCCTTCAACGAGTTGGTTTTAAATCACCATTTTTCTTTGCCAGAACTTGATAAGTATTATCACCCACCGGCATAGTAAGCAAGCGGTCAAATGCGTGCCAAATTTGCCTGAAGAGATATATTTTATGTAGAGGGCAACATTCATAATCACATTATTAGAAACCGTCAACCAAAACTGTCAACATCGGTCAATATAGGTTTCTTCAGTTTTTAAGTGATTCTGGCTATCTATATATGTAGGTGTTACGTGTACAGGCAGCACCTATGGGGCGAAAGGGCTGAACATTTAAACATTTACTCCTTAACTACCCCCCACACGCACAAATGTTTTTAAAGGAAGGGTTCAATTTACAATGTAAGTTTCTTCTAAATTGATCCCTTAGTTTGTGTCTGGCAACGTTCGCGCTTGTTTGTTTTATTTTTAAATACGGACATTTTACTGATCAAACTCCAACAAAAGGCGAGAGAAGTAATTAATTCATTGATCACCAATTTCCCAAATTGTTTTAATTGAGCAGCCCCAGCAAGGCACGCTGCCAAAATACGTTGGTCACGTGACGGTTTCTATTGAGTAACTAAGCAGACCTGTTTAATTCGTTTTTACTGCACATGGACGACATGAATGTCATCCAGTGTCGACACACTGCAAGGCACATAACCACCAAACAGATATCCATACACCACTCACTAACGGCCAGTCACCTTGACAACATATTGACTCATTGTCTTTTCAAATAGTCTTTTGCCAAACGATTGCATAAATGGAAAAACCCGACTTTTGAAAGTCGAGCATTTTGTATGCTGAACTGTGATTGATTCGGTCTGAGAGGATTGCTCCCTCCACATTGGACGGTGTTTCTTGTTGCTCCCTCCACATTGGATGGTGTTTCTTGTTGCTCTCTCCACATTGTACGGTGTGTCTTGTTGCTCTCTCCACATTGGATGGTGTGTCTTGTTGCTCTCTCCACATTGGACGGCGTGTCTTGTTGTTCTCTCCACATTGGATGGTGTTTCTTGTTGCTCTCTCCACAACCAACGGTGTTTATTGTTGCTCCCTCCACATTGGACCGTGTGTCTTGTTGATCTCTCCACATTGGACGGTGTTTATTGTTGCTCCGACCACATTAGACGGTGTGTCTTGTTGCTCTCTCCACATTGGACGGTGTTTGCTGTTGTTCCCTCCACATTGAATGGTGTGTCTTGTTGCTCTCTCCACACGAGACGGCGTTTCGTGTTGTTCCCTCCACATTGGACGATGTTTCTTGTTGCTCTCTCCACATTGGACGGTGTTTCTTGTTGCAAGCTGTGGCCGACACAAGGGTTCAATCGGGAACTCTCTGGGTGATAAAAACTAAGATTCATTAAACCCACTGTATCAAGTTGAGTAAAAGATTTGATTTACTTATTCAGGTAGATAATGTTGGATGGGGTCAAATGTTATTATTTATACATCAAAAGAAACCGAGATAATGTTATTCATTATTATTAAATGGGAGGTTTTCAAAAGATGTTTATCTTACTATAAATCACCAAATGTCTGTTAGTCTGTCATCGAGAAACTCAAGAATGGTAAGAGATATGGACACCAAATGTTCTGAGCTTATTATGGACACCAGAGCAGGTTTTCTGTTCAAGTTAGTTTTTAAAGGTCGCCCCAAATAAGTTTCACTCAAAACTTGCGTAAACCACTTCTCCTACGTGCATTCATTTTGCATAATAAATTTGGTTGTGCTGCGCCCTAGTTTAGGTGGTCTTTAAAGCGTGACAGACAAACACGCAAACAGACAGATGGTATGACGCCTCTCAGTTATATATACAGATAGTAAATACAAACCTTGAGAAACTCTAATGAAAGCAAAATTAAAAAGAAAACCCAGACAGGTATCGAAAAATCCAGATCAGGGTTTAAAAAGCCAGCGCGAACAGCCATGCACCAATGCACACAAAAAAGATATTGACGAACCACTTACTAACAGCTATACACCTTGACAACAGAAAACAACAACATGTGTGTAGTGTGTGTGGAGGCTGCATAGTGTTACAGTTATCAAGTTGCATTTTAACATACGATTGCGTAAAAGGAAATACTCGATATTTATTTACTGTGAGCTCAAAATACGAATGTCACCCAATGCCGACACGCTCCAAGGCGCAGATTCACGAAACAGATATTCATGCACCTCTTACTAAGGACTATTCACCTTGATGAAAGCACTGACCAACACCTTTGGAAGTGGGTGGATGTGTGGATGTGTAGATGTGCGTGTGTGTATGTGCGTGCGTGCTTGGGTGCGTGCTTGGGTGCGTGCGCGTGTGCGCGTGTGTGCGTGTGTGTGGAGGGGTGCATAATGCTATATTTATACAAATTGTGTTTTCCCAGACGATTGCGTAAAAGGAAAAACCCGAAATGCATGTTTATAACAACATTTCTTTTAAAAATAGAGCATTTGACTGAAATTATTGCTCGCTGCACTTTGGACGGTGTCTCTTTGGAAGGTGAGTACACTTGTGATTTACTTATTTAAAAGATCATCTCATGGAAATTCCAATATATCCGTGAATCTTTTTCAGAGGTTATTAACTAGTAATTAATGAATCTTTGAAAATATCCTTCCACTGTAACTTTAGGATAAAGCATAGTTTGTTTTTGTTTTCTCTCTCTCTCTCTCTCTCTCTCTCCTTGCAGTTGTGATGTTGTGGTGTCGTTGACGACAGTACGTAGGTTTCAATTTACTTATCTCACACAATGTTTGTTTCTGATAAAACTGCCTAGGAAAATAAAGAAAAACATCCTGCCAAGTGCATTTTATAAAATAGTGCACTAATCGTGACACATAAGCAATGTATTAATGCGTGCAGAATTTTTCCGAAAACCGGTTATCTAACTACAATGGAAGAAATCTCTGCGAGATTAAGGTCCTTATAAAAGTCCCCCCGATTTTGAAAAGATTCTGGCTCTGTCTATGATTGGCACAGTTCAACATAATTTGGTATGCATATTTAGTTGACCTACTGCAGTGGTTCTTAACCTGTTCCCCTCGCCGAGCGGCCCCTTTGAGATATTTGCATGGGCTGCCCCCCCCCCCCTATGTTAGAATTGCACTTGTAAATTTATATCTGGAAAAGTGCTCATCAGCAAATCTGCCCATCTCGAATATATCACGGGAGGAAAAGTGACCATCAAAACATAATTTGCCCATCATATAGTTTCCAGGAAAATCTTATACGGTTTTATTAACAAAACAACTTTTGGCACAACTTAGCGAAGGTGGTCCCGATTACCCGATTGAGATGGGCAGTTTACCTGATGGGCACTTTTCCGGGATCCGAACCGAACCAAATGTTAAAATTCATCAGATTTCCAAATTGAAAGTCTCTACAAAGATAATAAAACAAGAACAAAAAATGGTATACATCAGCAAAGAACGGTTATACTGTCCTTCTGTCCTTCTCTCCTTCAGATGTAAGGGACATAACTCGTTTCGTCAAATAAAGATATTTTAATTTTATTTTTATTCGATGAAGTATGTATTATAAATTATTACTGTTAATTTTTATGTTTACATTCATCTTAATTTCTTGATTTTTTGATTGGATTCAAATACTTATTCTATAGAAAAATAGAAATGTTGTGTTTATTTAAAAAAACAAAAACAAATTACGTCTTCCGTGCATTACCTTTAAGTAGTATTTAAATAGATTAATTACCTTTAAGTAGATTTTGAAGGGAAGAAACTATATCTAAATCCGTGAATGGAGGAAAAGGTATATACATCCTGGAAGGGGAGAAAAAGTATTTAAATCCTCGACGAGAAAAAAAATCAATGCTTTCAACGAAGAAATTTCATCTTAATCTTTTAGTTGTGTAGCGGTCACTTTCCTAAAATACCAAAATAGGGCTAGAAATATCAAGCTGACTTTGTCACCACGATGAAGGCAACTCTGAACCATATGAAATGCGCAACTTAGAATTAGCTTCCTTTTTTACGTGACGTCTGCACAGCTATATAAACCCTCTTTTTACTATGCTCCGGGCGCCACTTCCCCGCCTAGAGCTCAGTGCTTTACTCACCCGTGCCAACCTCTTCTTGGAACGTTAAACCCTTCTTAATATACATAGTATCAGAGTCGCCTAGGGCTCACTAAGTGTTTTTACCCCTCACTTTTTAAATATGGACATTTCTTTAAACGCCAATATTTCTTTGCTTCAAAATCTTTGGTCATTCTCTCCCAATCAAATTTGGCATGGACATACGGAAATGTTTTAAAGTACCGTATTTACCGGCATATAAGACGCGCTTTTTTTTCTCGTGAAACGAACGCTTTTTTCAGTTGTTTACTAACGTTACTGCGCTATGCAAATAATGTGAACAGTCAGCCACTGTGGAGGAGGTTAATATAGATTTGAATAGATAAGAGCATTGGAATAACCCGATAGTGTGGAGGGCTATGACGATCAGGGGAAAGGAGGGGGTTTTATTTTATTTTTTCGAAAATATGTCTGTAAAAAAAACTTCTTATATGACGGTGCGTCTTATATGCCAGGAAATACGGTACTTTCTTTGAGTTACAAATACACACCAGCAGCTGTACAATTATAACATTAAACTAATTCTTATTCTAAAGCTGTCTAATTATACGCAAAATAAAGTTATAATTTGAAATTATTCTTTGTTGCAACTTAATAAATGGAGGGGGTACTAGTAATCTTATTGACAAAATTGGGGAATTACTCAAAGGTGGGAACCTATTTACCCATGGGTTAAAGCCTGGGGAAATAGGTTAGAATATGACCTCTTTTCCAATTTGCAATTGGATTGGTGATGTAACGAAATAGACCCAGATCATGTTACCGGTAGCCATTTGGGATAGGAACTTGGTCAGATTTGAAATCTGTGTCAAACGGCATACGTGATAAACTAGAGGATCGGGTTACCATAAAAACGTTAAGATTTGAAAGGGGGGTGTATGACCCTTAGCATATATAAAGGCTAGATCGAAACAGAAGCAAGGGAGTTGGGGTCGCGACCGGAAACCGGGTTCGCACTAGACGGCGTCCCCTCCCATTTCATGGTGGCGGTGACGTTAGAAGCAGTGACCAGTGGGAAATTTCAATCCTTAGTAGTAGCAGCCCTGAAAAGTGACCAACTCTTTTAAACATATTTTGTTTACGACATGCAACAGAATTTCCGTACCTCAACGGAATCCGCAGACCAGCCCAGAAATTGACCTGCGTAGTACGGAAATAAAACCTCTTTAAATTTGAAGATCCGTGGGTTTTGTCGTCTTTTCTCTCCACACACATGGGAGAGTTTTTTTTGTCCGGAATGATTTTCCCTCCACAGAGAAATTTGGCTCCCGTCGGCAGACCCGGACAGAGAGACATCATTATCATCATCGCAGTCCACAGCCCGCGGAAGCGATCCGGACAGAGAGACATCATCATCATCGTCATCATCGCAGTCCGCAGCCCGCGGAGGAAATGATCGTCTCTGTCTCTTTCTATCTCACCCTGACTTTCTCTGAAACTACTATGTCTCTCTTTCCCTCAACATCTCTTTCCCTCACGTCGACCAGAAGAGGAGAAGTTCGATCGCCCGTTATGCTACAGTGACATAAAGTTTTAATGCATCTATTTTGAACAGTTCTTGGTCACCCTTGGGCAAGGTGTTACACTCTTGCCCGTCAAGGTATTATAGCAGTTCAGAACAATAGCAGACTTCTTTTTTTCTTTTTTTGTAATAAATTTGAATTTCAAATGATGTGTTCTAATTATTTTCGCTTACCGTATTTACCGGCGTATAAGATGCGCGTTTTTTTCTTGTGAAGCGAACGCTTTATCAGTTGTTTACTAACGTTAATGCGCTATGCAAATAATGTAAACAGCCAGCCACTGTGGAGGATGGCTATGACGATCAGGGGAAAGGGGCGGGGTATTTTATTTTTTCCAGAATATGCCTGCAAAAATTGAGGTATATGACGGTGCGTCTTATATGCCGGGACAAACAGTAAGAAGTGTTTTTAATATATATGTGTACAAAGATATAATGTCACAAAGGCTGCAGATATCCCTAACAGTGATTAGAAAAAAGAAAGCATTTGTGTTTATCTATAACAAAGAAAGTGAAGCTATTGGAGAAACTGGACAGAGGCATAATTGTGATATCTCATTATGTATAATACAAATGGAGTGGAATTCGCGTAATAGGACCAACGGTTAATGAGCCCAGCCGCAAAATGAGACCAATTGTGTAAGAACCAATGATTCAATCGCTAATTTGCTTCGTTATTATGACCAATGCGCTGTTTTTGGGGACCAAGTAGCAGTGTAACCGAAGTAAAATTTATTTGAATAAAATCTGATAGAATTACTAATTACTAAAAACATATTTAGTTTTCAAAACAATTATCTTTCAAATATTATTAGCTCGAGACTCAAGTTAAAAGTGAAATTTCAAAAATAAAGTAAAAAGGACTTAACTTGTCGTGGGTATTATGCAAGGTGGTCCCCTCGAATTCAAGAAACTGGGGTGTTATATGTATGAAAAAATGAGTTGTTCCGTAAATAGGACCAGTCGGTTATTGGGTCCAACATCGTTGGTCCGGATGCGGTCCTATTATCCGGAATCTACGTATTTTAAAATCCGAAAAAATCCGAAATCCGAATCACTTCTGGTCCCAGGCATTTCGGATAGGGGGTACTCAACCTGTGTATATATATATGTATGGTTTCCCCCGATATCTTAAAGTAGAGCTTTCCTTTTGTAAGTCGAAATATCGTAAACCGAAGAAGCAATAACCATTAATTATATGGGAAACATCTTTGAGCGTCTCTAGACTCAAACATGTTTAGGATGTTATGTCATCGAAGGTCGTGGTGGTGGTAGGAGGTGCAGGAAACGTAGAGGAGAGAGGAAAAGGGTATGCGCTGTCTCTTTAATGGCTCCTTGCAAAGCGAACGCGGGACGGTGTTTTCGCTTTTCGCTTTATTTCGAAAAAGTAAAAAGGTGGCATGAAACGAACTGTATTTGAATTATTTTCGTTTCAGTGGAAGAGTCCATTGTTTTAAATGGTGGGTAAAAGATATTTTTATCAGCAAACTTGTTACCTTTAAGTTGGGAAGTCCGTGGTTAAGAACAGAGAACCAAGAAAATCACACTGTTCATTATACGATTAGACAAGTGGAATAGTCCATGGTTACGGACAGAGAACCAAGAAAATCAATCTGTTCATTATACGATTAGATAAGTGGAATAGTCCATGGTTACGGACGGAGGACCAAGAAAATCAATCTGTTCATTATACGATTAGACAAGTGGAAGAGTCCATGGTTACGGACAGAGAACCAAGAAAACCACACTGTTCATTACATAAGTAGATTGTTCTATCCCTGATATCGAGCGGTCTTTTCTCATAAATAACTCACCCCTAACAAATAATAATATATATGTAATGTTCAACGATAACGTACCAAAAAAGGTTCATAAAGATAGAAGGAGAGGCTCTAGAAGAGGTTGATGAATAAATCTACATAGGACAGATAATAAAGCTAGAGAAAGGCCATGACTGCGAAAACGACGCATAACGATAGGTTGGAAAGCATTTGGTATTAACAGAGACATACTGAAGAGCACCTTGCCAATGTGCTTAAAGCGTAAAGTATACAACGGCTACATACTACCAGCCATGAGATACGGATGCGAAACAGGGAAATTAACAAGACGAGCTGTAAACCAACTTAGAATAGCACAGAGAGCCATGGAAAGAGCAATGCTAGGGATAACTCTAAGTGATAGAAAAAGATCAACATGGATCAGAGAGAAGACCAGAGTGAAAGATATTATACAACTAATTAAGCCGCAAAAATGGAGATGGGCTGGTCACCTAGCAAGACTAAATGACAATAGATGGGGGGAAAGACAGATCGGTGCCCACGGGACAGTACACACACTAAGAAAAGACCAGACACAAGATGGAGGGACGAGATAGAAATGTTTGCCGGTAAGACGTGGCAGAGGTTAGCACAAGATGGTCGTCATGGAAGGAGGTGGGAAAGGCCTTTGTCCAGCAGTGGACTTATAACGACTGATGATGATGACTATCTCATGTACCCGTCTACGCCGTGTTTAATATTTAAGGAGTAAAAAAAAGACTAGAGATTTCAAACATCTAAAAAGAGATTCCATTCACTTCTGATCCCTTAAAGTTGAAAAAAAGTGTCCCTTCATTTTTGACCACTTAAAGAAGTGGAAAAAAGTCTGCCTTCACTGTTGACCCTTTGAAGAG
>VCCN01006572.1:202433-214043 GCA_006491835.1 Architeuthis dux
ATAAATATTTATTTATATATATATATAAGAATGAATGGATAATGTAAACACGTATATATTGATCTTCTCAAAACCTATTAGCAGAAGATGAAATATGCAATATGCATGAGTTTATTTTATGTAAATTTAAGTTTGCAAGAAAAGTCATGAATAAATGAAGCATTGTTTAACGCGAAAATCGATAATATAGCAGCTTTCAAAGCAGAACAAGAAAAATAACTGACCCTGTTCAAAACCTGCGACGTTGTTTACACAATTCTTGACAGAATTTGCCAAAATTTGTCAACATTGTTACGTCACATTTTTCATTTTCGATAACTGATTTAAAAACAAAGAATAATATGACATAGTGTGACGTTAAAAAAAACTGTTCCCCTTTCTACGCCGACTCTCTTCCCTTCTCATGAACCCTTTCAACCGTTTGCAGTTTTGTCTGAAAGAAAGTGATTTGGGAATTCATATACCTGTCGAAGTTTGTCACAGGTAAAAATCGTACGCAAAGCTGTTGACTGTGAAATCAAAGATGACGTCATGCACGTGGTGATACAAATACCTAAATAAATCAGGAGAAGACTGACAGATAACTCATCCGATGAAACAACATTAAACAAAATATAAAACTGCCCTAAACAAACAGCGCATTTAAAACAAAATTAAAATACACACAGAAAAGTGAAAAAAAACAAATAAAAGAATGAGGAACATACTTTAGTTTAATCAACCGTTTAATAAAACACAAAAATCAATATAGGCAAAATATTCCAAAGACTCCTAAACAAACACTTCCCACAGACAAACAAATTACATGAAATACTAAACCAAAACCACAGTCAAAATTAGCTACAGCTGTACTAACATAGAACAAATAATTAAAAAAACACAATAACAAAATAATAAATAACAAACAAGTAAACCAAGACCAAACACGTAACTGTAGAAATAAAGACACATGCCCACTACAAGGCAGCTGCCGCCAAACAAGGATAATATACCAAGCAATAGTAAAAACAAAAGAAAACCCAGAGGGAAAAACATACATGTGGACTACCTAGAGCGCATGGAAAAACCGCTTCAACAACCACACGAAGTCCTTCAAAAACAAACCATACCAAAACGATACAGCATTATCAAAATAGATTTCGAAAAGAAAAAAAGGACACCTTTAATAACATGGAAAATCATCAAACAAACCGAATCATACCTAAACACAACAGAAATGTGCTTTATCTGTAGAAGAAAGGCTAGCCACAATTTTCTACAGAGAAAGCATCAAATTATTGAATGAGAGAACTGAAATAATCTCAAAATGTAGGCACCAAAATAGATACATGCTAAAAGATTATAACTTCAAAGATTAAAAAGAATTCCAATTCCACAAATCTCAAACAAACAAAATCTCAAATTACATTACAATGAAAAACCGCAAAAATTAATATATTACACCACAATGACGATTAATAAATAAATACAACAAAAAATACAAATGAGATGCTGGTATAACCCCAAATATACAATCACCAAAATAAATATGCACCAACAAAAATCACAACATCAACTTGGGAGAAAACAAAAAAACAAACTAAATTCACAAATTACAATTAAAAAATCGCAAATGACACTGCATTCATCGAGCCTAATTGATATGTAATACTACAATTACAATCGCCAAGAAAACTGAAAGTGGATGACAAAAATGAAACACAAAGAAATAGATAATAAAAGAATGCAATAAAACCAGGCCAAACACAAACCAGGCCAATGTCCCAGAAAACAAGGAAGGTGTCAGAGCACCAGAAATCAATATATATATGGAAAAAAAAGAAGAACATAATATAGAGAAAAAGAAAAAAAAACTGAAAAAGAAAAAAACCAACTAAAATCAGTCTCCACCTGACGAACGTTCAACGACGATGTGAAACAAGCTTGTCGTGGGAATATCCATACACTGTTAATATATATATAATCCGTGTACATCAAATTGTCACACTTATGTGTCAAAATAATTCAGTAGACCGTGTTTTTTTGTAGAATGCTCAATACCGTGGGTAGAGCAGTAATATAAATGATATTTCTTTATTGATCCACAACGAGTTGTGTAACTGGTTTCACTCTCTGGATTATTCAAGTGGATACAACATTAGTCAAACTGTTTAATGACAAGATCAAAATTGTGTCAAAATGTTCCAAATTATGAAGTTTTCACATTCGAGATCTTCCAACCATCATTGGTCATTTTCGAGAATAAGTTTGTTTTCTTAGTTTTATGAGTAGACTGTTGTATTTTATTTTGCGTTTTAATAAAACTGACAAAAATTTGGATAGACAAAGTTTGTCGGTTGTTTTTAATAGCATCTGTTTAAATGAAAATCTGCTGCCTTATTAAAAAGTCGGTGAATGGAAAACTGAGAATCTTCCGTCCAAGATGTGCTTAGGCGAAGTGGTCACGAGGCGAAGAGAATAACTGTTAAAGAGCTTGAAGTAACCTAAACTACCACGAAGAGTATCAGTGATTGTGTTGACCTGAGGACCTTCCTCAAACACCTGGACATTGACGTCAACACCTGAGAGCGCATGGCCCAGAACCGAGCCGTGAGGAAACGCACAGTGAGCAAGGCCCGAGCTGCCATTACTCCATCCGCAGCGTCTGCAATCGTGGGCCCCATATGTAGCAGAGACTTCAGAGCCTGGGTCGGCCTCATCGGCCACCCTCCGCATTCAGTGCAGTTGCTGCACCACTCAGAACTGAAACCTTGGTCATCTTCGACTACGAAGGGCGATCACCATCATCATCATCATCATCATCATCATCATCATCATCATCATCATGGTGAACTGAGCGGTATTTATTTCTACTTTCTTGTTTTGTGCTGTCTTCATGTTGCATCCGTGTATGGAATTGTTTTTCCGGGAGGAGAACGAAGAGTTGTTTATTCGAAGAGACAATTGGTCCATTTTGATTTGAAACACTTAGTCTGCTAATCGGATTTAACCAAACGCAGTGAAGCTAATCAGATCATCGAACAACCTGAGGGCACATTTTCCTTGGATCTGAAACGGTTCCCGATGCTTGGAACGATTGACGAAATGCTGAACAATACATATAAATATGGGAGAGTGCTTATGTACAGTGTCGCCCATAAATGAGTACACCCCTAATTTTCTTATAAACCATACATAGCAGGATTTTATTATTTCTAGTGGAACATTACATAATCAAAACAGAGATTATCAGGTATTATTTATGACCAAACTCTACAGCACCGAAACTGTATGGCCCAAAATATGTTTTCATACTCAGTTTTTGTCTATAGAATATTCATATGTTTTCAATGCTGTAGAGTTTGGTCATAAATAATACCTGATAATATTCTTTTTGATTGTGTAATGTTCCAGTAGAAATAATAAAATCCTGCTATGCTTGGTTTAGTGGAAGGGGTGTACTCATTTATAGGCCACACTGTGTGAGCCCAACCACGAGTCTATTTACTAAAATCAGGCACAAGCTACAGTATTGGGGCACCCAGTGAGGATCAAACTCACTAATTATGGTCTTTTTCGTTAGTCCCTACTAAACTAAATGATGATATCTATTACAGCTCACCGTATTTTTGTTTGCTAAATAAATGTAAATAAAAACAAAGGACCTTTCGGCAATTCGGCTGTTATTGAACTTATCAAGATAATAACAGAGGTTAGGGTTAGTCAGTCAATAATTTTTATATCCTTTGCTTAATGTTATCAGTCGGTTACTGTTATCTAAAACAGCCTGTCCCAAAGTGATCACAAAAAGAGGCTTCCTCTGTATAACTGCACTACAGGAACCCATAACCGTTTGTTTTCCTTTTTCAGAATGATGTCGCTTTACTGCTCAAGAGATATTCATAATGTGACAAATTATGTGACAAAAGAAACTGAATGAATATCAGTTCATACATAGCTACGATGTAAGGAAGGTAACTGTGAGAAATCCCTACATTCACCCCAAAATTCAATCAATTCTACCTTAAAAAATTCCCACCCTTCCACAAAATTATATTGCAATTCATTGCGAACGTATAGGGATATTGTGTAGAAAAACATGACTGAATTCATAAATTTCTCTCAATTGAAAAAGAATTATTGGATCCTCCCCCAAATTTAACCAATTCTTCCTTACTCCATGGACTACCCTTTCAGAATATTTATCTGGAATTCAATGAGGACTTTTGGAGATATTGTGTGGACATATACCTACGATGAAGGGGGAGGAAATCATCCCGGATCCGCCCCCAAATCCAATCAATTCTTCATTTAAATTATCTGTGAACTTTCCGAGATATTGAGTGGACAAACAGACAGACAGACTTGAGTGAAAGCTTCGTTGGTAGAGGTAAATAACACATCGTCATATATAATGATGAAAGTAAGGGATCTGAAGGGGTGTAGTAGTTGGTATTCAGTCGGGATCCATACTTCCTTTTTTATTAGGTGGACAATTATGGCTTCTTCCTTTAGATCTTGTAGACAAGACAGCCATTCATTAGAATGTATTAGGCTTTAATCAAAGCAAAGGAAATGGTTACTCAGTGAAGATACCATAGATTTCAGCCGTAGACGTCGTAGATTCTCAGCATCAACACCTTTCTTGATCGATGACCTTTTGCAAAAGTCAATTATAATTGCATTCTGAATTCAATTCTGTCAAACTCCAGCACACAGTCTGGAGTTGACTTTGTTTTTCTACCGTAACAAGAACAGCAATAACAAGAACAATCCTCACCAAATCGATATGTAAAATTTACATTCCCCTACCGTGATTTGAACTGACGACCAACTGATTGCCAGGAGGCTGTCTTACTGACTGAGCTAAATTGAAAGACTTAGACATTAACGAAAACGTATCATACATATACGCACAGGCACTAATTGGATGATTGACGCAACACAATCTTTCTTCACTCATCGTACGTATTAAGTTTAATTTGTCTTCGATGATTCTCTTAACCATTTACATTTGTTCTACTTTAATTGCCGAAACCTTCTCCATTGCCTCTTCTTTCGGCAACTCTTCTACAATCCAAATTCATCGTTTGGACAATTATTGAAAACTAGCTGAACCCACGGAAATTCCACGGATGTTGACAACTAAGATTATTCATTATCTCATGCCTCTGCTCTCCTTCTCACCCTTTCCACCCTTATCTTCTCATTCTCTCCCTTATCCCTTCCAATCTTCGTTGCCGGTTCATAATTTTATTTAAATGTTATACAAACATGGATTAGTTTCATATGCGAAAATCTTCCTACACCCGCAGTAAACTACCTAACATTTTGAATCCCTTCTCCCTTCCTACCCTCTTCTTATACTACCTAAATTTCTTTTCTCCACTCTCTCCCTTTTTACCCTCTTATTAAACCAACTAATTTTCAATTCTGCCCCTCTCTTCCTACTCTCTTATAAAACTACATAACTAAATTTTCTGACCTCTCACATCTTACCCTCTTATTAAACTACCTAAATTTATTTTCTCCACTCTCTCCCTTCTTAACCTTTTATTAAAGCAACTAATATTTAATTCTGCCCCCTCTCTTCCTACTCTCTTATTAAAGTAGATACTTTCCTTTTCTGTCCTCTCTCTTCCAACCATCTTATCAAACTACCGAACTAACTTTTCTGACCTCTCTCTCTTCCTACTCTCTTATTAAAGTACATAATCTTCCTCTCTGTCCTCTCTCTTCCAACCATCTTATCAAACTACCTAACTAACTTTTCTGACCTCTCTCTTCCTACTCTCTTATTAAAGTACATAATCTTCCTCTCTGTCCCCTCTCTTCCAACTCTCTTATCAATCTACATAACTAACTTCTCTGTCCTCTCTCTGCCTACTCTCTTATTAAAGTACATAATATTCCTTTCAGTCCTCTCTCTTCCAATCCTCTTATCAAACTACATAAATAATTTTTCTGTCCTCTCTCTTCCTACCCTCTTATCAAACTACCGAACTAACTTTTCTGTCCTCTCTCTTCCAACCCTCTTATCAATCTACATAACTAACTTCTCTGTGATCTCTCTTCCTACTCTCTTATTAAAGTACATAATTTTTCTCTCTGTCCTCTTTCTTCCAACCCTCTTATCAAACTACATAACTAACTTTTCTGTCCTCTCTCTTTCTACCCTCTTATTAAACTACATAACCCTTGTCTTACTGAAAGCGTAACATTCGAACGCAGTTAGGAACAAGCAGAATCATATTATACAATGTTGGTTCGGTGATCTTCTGAAACTAAAATATTTCAAGAAAAGGTTCCACATTGTTCAATGCTTTGCATCTTTTTCTTTCCCATTTTTCTTGCAGATTTCTCGATTCTCTGGAATTGATTGGCCAATGTATTAGAAACTGTCAACCAAAATTGTCAAAATTGTCAACATTGGGTTACTTCGGTTTGGGGGCTGGTCTGGCTTGCTGTATGTATCACGCATACAATCCGCACCAATGGAGCTAGAGGGCTGAAATTTTCAACATTTACTCCTTATTACGTCTAGAAAAAAACGATCTTTTAACCCCACCCTCATGGGTCTTTAGGGGGGGGGCTTCAATTTGCAATCTATGTTTATGCTAAATTGATCCCTTAGTTTGTGTCCGGCAACTTTCACGCTTGTTTTTATTTTGTTGAAAATTCAGACTGTTTTAGTGATCACTTTTCAACAAAGGCGAGAGAAGTAACTTGTTCATTGATCACCCCATTTCCCAATATTTTAATTGATCACCCCCAACACGGATGCTGCCAACAGACATTGGTCGCATGACGGTTTCTATTGAGTGACTAATCAGACCTGTTTTTATTTATAGTTACTGAACTTAGTCCACTACGGCCCAAGGTCACACTTATCCGTGGGGATCTAAACTATCATCATGATCGTTGTTATAATACTTATGCATACTTCCCAATGAGTCTACACAGTCCATTATTGTTCTCTACTAGCAGAGTACCCGTCAAAATTGACGGGTACATTTACGTACGGATCAGTACCTCTGCCTAGGACCAGAGTATTGGTGCGCTCTACATATGATGATCAAATTATCGCTCCCGGCACTTCAGCCTAGGATCAAAAGGTAATATCTATGCGCTCTAGCCGAAGTTACTGACAGAGAAACAAAGAACCAAACAGAACTAGCATTCCAAGGGAAATTATGAATCACCTCCACCCATATATGCTGTGTTGGGGGTGATCAAATAAAAAATTGGAAAAGGGGGCGATCACTGAATAAGTTACTTCTTTTTGGGGCTGTGATCACTAAAAACGTTCTGATTTTTCAAAGAAACAAGCGGGCACAAACTAGTGACCAATTTAGCATGAACTAACATTGCATATTTAACCCCCCTCTAAAAACCTATTATGGGGGGGTGTTAAAAAAATTAAAAAATTTAAAAAATGCATTTTCCCTATCCAGAGAGGGGAGTGAGTGTGCAACATTTCAAGTTTCTACTATGAACGGTTGGGCGAAGTCCGGATACATAGATACATAGATACATATAAATGTGAGAACACATGAATAACCTAAACCCAGCAATAAACCAGTGGGTAGCGGTGATTAAAGAGTCACGCTGTTTTTTATATAGATAGATTATTACAAGAAAACCTTTTCACCGCAAACCTTTCCGTCACCCATTGTTCCGAAACGTCATTTATTTTTGTACAAGCCAATCGTCTGCTACGGTCTTATTCCAAAGTTCTTATCAACAATGTCCATCTCAGACATTTAAGATAATGCAATTATGGATCATTACTTTCTGGCGTACATATATAATTAGTTGCTATTCAAAAATGTCGATCTCTCTTCTAACGAGATACAAAACAGTTCTGGTTAGTCACCCAATAGAAACCATCACATGACCAATGTCTTTTGGCAGCATGCTGTGTTGGGGGTGATCAAATAAAAAGAATTGGAAAAAGGGGCGATCAATGGATAAGTTTCACCTTTTGTTGGGCAATGCTCACTAAAAAAAAGCCTGAATTTTCAAAAGAAACAAGCGTGAATGCTACCGGACAAAAACTAAGGGACCAGTTTAGCATGAACTTAAATTGCAAATTGACCCCCCCCCCCTTACTAAAAAGAACCTTTTAGGATGGGTTAAAAACTTTTTTATTCTAGCCATAAGGAGTAAATGTTTAAATTTCCAGCCCTCTGGCTCCATTGATGTGGACGGTACGCGTGATACATACGTACGCAGTCAAACCGGCTTAAAATCTGAAGAAACCTATGTTGACAGTTTTGGTGACAGTTTTGATTGACGGTTTCTAATATTTCTTAAA
Source organism: Architeuthis dux (assembly GCA_006491835.1). NCBI lineage: Eukaryota > Metazoa > Mollusca > Cephalopoda > Oegopsida > Architeuthidae > Architeuthis > Architeuthis dux. The sequence goes on from VCCN01006572.1 coordinate 210,730, forward strand.
AGATCAACGAAAATATTGCCGCGAAAGCACTGAGGTTGACAAATTAACGCTTTAAATATTCCTATTTCAGCAAATATGTCACAGGTCTGCAAGAAAGACATTTTTTGAAACCGTCAACAAAACTGTCACCAACACTGTCAATATAGGTTTCTTCAGTTTGTGAGTTGCTCTGGATGGCTGTCTGGCTGGCTGGCTATGTATGTATATGTGTATCATGCGTACATGACGCACCAATGGAGCTGGAAATTTAAACATTTACTCCTTATTATCTATTTCTTTTAGAAAATTCCTTTTCTAAATAGGTTTTTAGTTGGGGGTTCAATTTGCAATGTAAGTTTATGCTAAATGGGTCCCTGGTTTTTGTCCGGCAGGGTTGACGCTTATTTTTTGAAAATTCAGACTTTTCACTGCCCAACAAAATGCGAGAGAAGTAACCCCTTTTTCAAATTGTTTAATTGATCATCCCCAAGACGGCATGCTGCCACAGACGTTGGTCACACGGCGGTTTCTATTGAGTGACTAACCAGACCCATTTTTATTTAATTTAATTTTGAACTTAGTTTCGTCAATAAAAAGAGACATTTTGAGTGAGCAGGTTAGAGAAGACGAATATAATGGCAGAAATGAGTCTTTTATGATCTTCTGCTGATAAACCTTTCGATCTGAACAACGATAGATTTGCAGACTTGCAGACGACATCTTTTTTATTAAGTTTTGCTTTTAATTATGATCTCAAACTTACATTTTTTTTTATGTCGTTGGGGTTAAACAGAATTTGCTTAATATGGAAACTCAATTGGGGAATTAAAGCATTTTTTAACTTTCTCAATAAAGAAAGAACAAGTTTAAAACGAATTTAGTAAAACATATTCCTCATTTTACAACTTTCAATAAACACGTCAGAATATATTTGATCAAAGATAAAGTTGCTTCCCGTGTTGCTCGACCATGGAGACACAATCATTGTTTGTAGTAATTGTAGGTTTTTACTGGGCCCAGGTGCTATCCCGACGCCCAAGATGGACTGCCTTACAGGGCTAAATGGCTGCCAACTGCCCTGCTATTTACCGATAGCTGGGCGGAAGAAGTAGATTCATGACTTTCCCAAGGGGGTTAGTGCGAAATCAACGCAAGCTGTCCCAGCCGGAGTTGAACCTGGTTCGCCGATTCCATTCTCTGTTCTGTTAACCGTCAGGCCACTCTCACCTCTTATTTGATTAAACACAAATAAAATATCTTCGTTGAGATTTGCGAATGTCTCTTTGATAATATTTTAATGACATATTTAATGTCTCGTAGGTTTTAATCCGAAAGAAATTAATCTGTTCAATCCTGATTTTTATAATTCTTTAATTTTTTGTAATTATATTTTTGTCCAACTCCAGAACAAAGTCTGGAGTTGACTTTGTTTTCCTATCGCGACAAGAACAACGAGAACAATAAAAACAACAAGAACAATCCTCACCAGAATTAGGGGTGTAAACCGATATGTAAAATTCATATTCCCCTACCGTGATTTAAACTCACGACCAACTTATTGCCAGGAGGATGTCTGACTGAATGAGCTAAATAAGTCTTAGATATTAACGAAAATGTATCCTACAGATACGCACGGGATTATTTCATTCTAATAAATAAATACATTTATACAAACACATATATATTTTTATAATGTATTATATGTACAATACAAAAGTTGCAGTAATCGTCTTCAGTTGAAATAGATGTTGGAGTGGAGTTTGACCCTGCTGCATTTATTTGGACAGAGGTCACAGATTTGATCCCCACAAGTGTTGAAAGTAAACAGGATATCGACGGAGACTCCAAACTGCAAGGTGACAAGAACCGGAAGACAGACCAGGGTTGAAAAGTCATAAACAGGATGTTGACTGTACTTGCAGGTGGTAAATCAGTGTGGACGTTCTAGCCCGATGAAAGTAACACAGAGGCCCTCTAAAAGGCAGAGAGGCACCGGACATCCCCAGAGAGACATACCACTCAGGCCTGGGAAAACACAAGACCAATGTCCCTGTTAAGAACAGTCGGCTCTCATTGTCTCACTCGCCCTCTTCATTGACCGCCACGACACTATGTATCTTATGAAATAAAAATATATCCTCATATTTTTATAAACAAGTTTCGAGTTTTGCTTTTTCTCCAAGTTCCAGACTTTCCTGCCGCGGACCAGGGTGGCTATACAACACATTCAGTCTTGTTTTAGTTGTATTTGATATAAATACAACAGTGAATGATAAAGAATCATTTCAGTAAACAATAATCTGTATTGAAAAATAAACATCCTGCAACTATTTCCAGGGACACACACGTGGCTTAGTTACTCAATAGAAACCGTCACGTGGCCAACGTCTTTTGGCAGCATGCCGTGGTGGGGGTGATCAATTAAAAAGATTGGTAAAAGGAGTGATTAATTAATCAGTTACTTCTCTCGCCTTTTGGTTGGCAGTGATCACTAAAAACGTCTGTATTTTCAAAAATCAAACGTGAATGCTAGCCGGACACAAACTAAGCTGCCAATTTAGCATAGACTTACATTGCAAATCGAACCCGCCCCACATTAAAAACCTATTTAGAGGAGGGAAGACATAAGAAAGGGGTACATTTTGCTTCATTGGTGCGGCCTGTACGCATGAGCCAGACATACATAGCACGCCTGTCAGACAGACAGACCAGCATTAAAGCTGAAGAAACCTATGTTGAAGGTTTTGGTTAAAAAGTTGAGAAAGTGAAAAAAGAAGACAGAAAAGTTGGAAAGACAGAAAGAAATAAAATATTTATTTCTTATCCCGTAACTCAGTGCAGGGTCGTTGGGGTTCCACATATGATTTTCATCATTGGTGAGATGACCTGATGGGGCCCATCCTTCTTCTTCCTAGACTGGTTGCCAACCATGGGTAGAGAGCCCAGTCTTCTCTATTATTTACCATAGCCAGGCATTAGTGCAAAATGAACAGAAACTGAAGCCGTAGTTGAAGTTTGAAGTCGGCTTTGCTAATTCCATTCTCTTCGACCACGAAAGGAAGAAGAAGAAGAAGAAGAAGAAGAAGAAGAAGAAGAAGAAGAAGAAGAAGAAGAAGAAGAAAGAGAAGGAGAAGGAGAAGGAAAAGAAGAATAGGAAAAGAAGAACAAGAAGAAGAAGAAGAGAGAGCAAAACGAATGGGGGCAATTTTTAAAATAAAGAAAGAATAGGCCGGGGGCCAGCAGGGCCTACTGTGCATCCCACACCACACCCATGATTCTACATTTGGGGTACGAAAATGTTCCTTAGGGTGTCCTCTTTCAGAAAATAGATGTTC
>VCCN01006572.1:224299-235891 GCA_006491835.1 Architeuthis dux
TAGATAGATAGATAGATAGATAGATAGATAGATAGTCTGACATTTCAGGGAATGACTTGCACACATTCGCACTGCCATTACAATTATCTCTATAATTCCTTGCCATTTTCTGGACGCTTGCGATGCAGACGAGACCTCATCCTTCAATCCCAGATTCACGTTCCGGAATAAGGAGATCAAAGGACAGTCTTGTTCCATATATATTATTCAAATCAATTAATGCTGGCATCATGAGTAATTCTGCGAGAAATTCACGCATCAATAAACCTGTTTCAGACCGATTACTGACACTTATAACACAACTATGCCGCAGTTTGTGAGCTGGCCTATAAAACACGAGCGAGCTAGCCAAAGCAGGTTAGGTAATTAAAGGTTAGTTGCCCAAGTAGTTTAGTAAGAGAATTTCCACTGCCACTTTTCCAGGAGAGGGGTGGGTCATATTCGGAATATATTTTAGTGGCAAGGATTGTTACTCGATAGACATTCCACCTGTAGAGAAGGTGCTGCATTCGCTGCCATTTGTAGTGTAAATACGACCCACTGTACGATCCAGATGTCAGATGCTGCATTTGACCATAGACGGTGACGCATGCCATGACCCCGTGTTGACATGATGCAGCGAGCACCAGGAAATAATAATGGTCTTTTTATATGGTGACATTTAATTGGGCTTACATAAAACAAGTGTACTTCACCAGTAACCTTTATTGACTATAAGATCCCAATTTTCAAACACCCTCGCCCTCTGTGAGAAGGTCTGATCCGGGGGGGGGGGCATGATCCATTAGGCCACAAGGACAGTGATTAATCAAATATTTTTTAGGCTATATATATCGATGTCTGTTGTGAGTTATATTGATGAAAATTAATCATATATAAAATATTTTTTTCTAAATGATGTAACGGATATATCTACTAATATTATGAACCATGTGCCCTTTTTAACAATGGATCCTTCTACTTAAAAGGAACAATTGCTGATAAAAATGACTCCTACCCACCATTTGAAACAATGAACTCTTCCACTGAAATGAGTTCAGTAGTTTCTTTACTAAACAATCATCCCATAGAAATGCAAATACTTGTTTCACGGTAATTAACTAGTATCTATGTATATAGAGTGTGCCTACCAATGAATGAATCGATTTTAAGACCCATCTTTGAGGAATGACGTTGGGAGCCTGGGAACTGTACACGGGTAACATGGGTTTTGTTGTTCTAAATCCGTGCCCAACGAGAAAGGCTAAGATTAATTCTAGGCTTCAAACGGGAGAAAATATTCACCAGTTATAAAACTGATTGTATGAAAGAAATGTTCTATCCTAACTCTAAGAAAAAGATCAACATGGATCAGAGCTAGGACTAGAGTGTGGGATATTATACAACTAATTAAGCAGCAAAAATGGAGATGGGCTAGTCACCTAGCTAGAAGAGATGACAATAGATGGGGGGGAAGACTAACCGATTGGTGCCCATGGGACAATAAACGAAGTAGGAAAAGACCAATCACAAGATGGAGGGAAGAGATAGAATAGTTTGCTGGTATGACTTGGCAGAGGCTAGCACAAGATAGGCACTCATGGAAGGAGATGGGAAAGGCCTTTGTTCAGCAGTGGACTTATAACGGCTGCAGCTGATGATGATGATGAACTTACTTAAATAAGGGTTTATAAGTGAGAAAATATTAGTCACCAAAACCTACAATATACCGGTTTAAACACTGTTGCTGCGTTTTGACATTTATATGTATCTATGTATCCGGACTTCGCCCAGCCCTAACCGTTCATAGTAGAAACTTGGAATTTTGCGCACACACACTCCCCTCAATGAGATGGGGAAAGTTTCTTTTTTAAATCCCCCCTCCCATACACACACAAAGGCTTTTAGGTGGGGGTTCAATTTACTATGTAATTTATGCTAAATTGGTCCCTTTGTTTGTATCCAGCAGCGTTCACGCTTGTTTGTTTTTTTAAATTTCGGACTTTTTACTGATGCAATAAAAGGCAAGAGAAGTAACTTATTCATTGATCACAGGTTTTTTCCAATTTTTTAAATTGATCACCCTCAACACGGCATGCTGCCAAAAGACGTTGGTCAGGCGACGGTTTTTATTGAGTGACTTACCAGAGCTGTTTTTAAATAATTTAAATGACCGACGCGAGGAAGAAACTCCATTGGAAACCTACATTGATAGACTGGGTGGGTGGCGGTGATTCATAACTTCCCTGGGATTGCTCGTCTCTTTTGTCTTTTGTGTACAAACACTAACAAATTTAAATCAAATCAGTTTTCTATTACTGTTTATTCATTGAAGACTGCGAGGGATCCGATGATCTAAACTTTTTAGTTGCGCACTCTCCAAACTATTAGAAATCAAAAAGTGTAAACATTGTTATCTCATTTATCGATTCTTGGTCTATTCCATTTCCTATCACCTACTGTATCTACATGTGAAGACGATCAGTTTTTAAGTTTCAGAAAGAAATATTAAGCAATAGATTTATTGGGCGGTTATTTTATGAGCTTGTCTGGCACGAGGCCAAAATAGTGAGGCCCTGGTAAATAGACACTCAGTTAAGATCAATCTTACTTCACTATATATGTGGGGGCGGCGGTATACTGTTTTCGTGTATCTTTCTATCCGAGCGCATGAACCAGTCGTAAGAATTTCGCAAGCAACGATATCCCATTCTGTTTGAATGCAACATCCATCAGGTATTCATTGTCTATCTTTCCTGACAAAGGGACGACAAAAAGAAAGTATTCCTTTCCAGAAACCACTAACGGCAAATGTCCAACTCCTTTGTTCCGTCATACACACCCCATTCTCTCTCTCTCTCTCCGATACCGAAACGCCCCATTTCACACATCAGTCTATATTAGATCTACCCGTCCATAACAAAAAGCAAAGCCGCCATTGCCTCTAGAATGGATTCCTCACTGTTCAAGTTGGGTTTTATTGACATTCATCCTTTACTCTTCTCTTTATATTCGGCCAACGGAGCTTCACGGATCGTGTGGACAGTTGTTAACGCACCGAACCTAATGTTTCCGATGTAATGAAAACCAGTCCAACTATAAGATTCACAATACGGGAAAAACTAAACGATTTTATCAGGTTATGTTTCTGTTCTGTTAAATCTTTCGATAACTGACCATTAAAGTCCTTTGTGTGCATGGCTCCACAAATGTTGGTGTTTGGCCAGCAACAGAAACAAAAATCAACTTGACGTCTATCTCACATATTCTTGGCTGATTTTACATGAATTTAAATTACCTGGGCTTACAAAGTAGCAAGGAGTAAAGTGGCAAGGAGCAAAAGAGCAAAGGCGCAAAAGAGCAAGTAGCAAAGTAGCAAGGAGCAAAGTAGCAAAAGAGCAAAGCAGCAAAGGATCAAAGAGGCAAAAGAGCAAAGGAGCAAAGGAGCAAAGAGGCAAAAGAGCAAAGGAGCAGAGGAGCAAGGAGCAAGGGAGCAAAGGATCAAAGAGCAAAGGAGCAGAGGAGCAGAGGAGCAAGGGGCAAGGCAGCAAAGGAACAAGGGAGCAAAGGAGCAAGGGAGCAAGGGAGCAAAGGAGCAAAGAGGCAAAAGAGCTTCATAGAGAATCTTTCAAATAAAACAAATTATTACCTCTGCCAATTGGACAGAAGCAATATATTCACCCATGTGTGTATGTCTGCTTGTTTGTTTGTCCGATTGTACACAGAATATCTTCAAATGTTCTCACTATATTTTGCGGAAGGGTGAACCATTGGCCAAGGAATAACTGATTACATTTTGGGGCGGATCCATAATTTTGTTAACATTACGAGAACCTTTTAGCTTTTCGGATGTAATAACATTGTAATGACAAAACAACTCTAATAGAAATAACCAACAGTTGAAATAAATCAAGGTACATAGGGGACGTCTCTCTTGCTTTTGTTACAGTATTGTGTGGGATTTGTAATCTGATTATTTAGTTTTTAGTGACACTGGGATTGGCAGAGGTGTTTGCTCTCGGAGTGCTTCCTACAACCTCTGGCAAAGATTATGGAGCAGCACCCGTAGAGGGTGTTCACTCAGCTTTTTTTATTTACTTTAAATACACAAACCACAGATATGACACAACACAACTTTTGTTTAAGAGATGAACATTTTGGCTACAAACTACACAAAATTATTTAAATTAATCGCATATTCTTTCCAGATCAAGTAGAGGAAAACTTTATGGATTCACTTAATGTTGACGAAAAGATTATGGAATCATTAACAAAAAATCACGATTAGTACTTTGTTGCTCCTCCTTGGACTTTCATAACTGCCTGAATTCTTTGAGGTATGGACTCCACTAATGAAAAATGATATGTATCAACTCTTTCGAATAGCGATTGATACACACCGTTGCGGGATGGAGCATTGTCATGGACAATTTAAAAAATATTTCACCCTAGATTACCAATCGGATTCAGATTGCAGGCCATGTCATTGAGTTGATATGCATTTCCTGAAGAAAAGCTTTAACACACTTTGCTCTGTGGAAAGATGCATTATCATCCTGAAAAATGACTCATCATCCTGAAAAATGACTCATCATCAAACCTATTTTATATCGATTGAATGAGAAAAGTGTCCATAATTTCAATTTATACCTGTGCATTGGCTGTTAAGGTAATGATTGCCATCTCGCCTGGTCCTTTAGCTGGCATGCAATCCCATATCATAAATGAGTGAAGAATTACTCTTGTTTTCTTCAGGCAGCCTTCTTTATATGTTCTCTTGCAACAGCACTAGAAAAAATGCAGATTCGTGATTCATCATTGAATATCACTTTCATCCAATCATCTACACTTCACGATTGCTTCTCTTTAGCCCACTGTAACCTTGTTCTCTTCTGTTTAGGTGTTAGTGCTGGTTTTAAATCCCATTTCATTCAACCGATTTCTTACAGTTCTGTCACGAACACTGACTCCTGTTTCTGCCTATTTGTTTTTCATTTGTTTTGTTGTGCATTTTCGATTTTTGGGGCATATTGCGTTGGGTCTTCTATCCTGATGCTTTGACGTTTTCCATGGTCTCGCTTTATGTTTTTATTTTATAATCTTCTCATGTTGTTTATACCACATTTTAGACACAGCTGACTGGGAACAACCAATATCTTTTGTCACACTCCGTGCTGGATTTCCTTCTCGAAGGAGTTTTATAATTGTTACCATTGTTTCAATTGAAAACTCTTTGTTGAAGCCATGTTTTCTTTCAATTAGCCCAGACCAACAATATGTCCAACAGCTCGTTATGGTCTCCAAACACTCTTCTTTTAACTGCAGCCTAATTTGCATATTTATTTTTGTGCTGGTATTTGTCTTGTAAATGCAAGTTACAAGGTGATTCCATATTCATTTCCTGAATATTAAGTGATTCCATAAATTCTTCCTCTACTTGATTTGGAAAAATACATACCATTAATTTAAATAATTTAATGTAATTTGTTTGAGATATATTTCATAATGTTTATCTATTAAACAAAAGTTGTTTTGTGTCATATCTGCGGTTTGTCTTTTTGCTGGAAAGTACAAAGAGCTGAGTGACCATCCTCTAAATATGTTAGATCCATAATTCCGGCCAGGTGCAACTCAAGTTGAATTTTCTAACTAAATACTGTATGCGACTGTAGTCGAATGGTCAGCAGGCTGCCTTTGCAACAGTCAAGTACAATTACCAACGTGATTATGTTTAGCCGATCGCCTACGGTCCCCGTCCTGGCAGTTCTGTCAACTGTGCATCGGCCTAATTGCCGTTCATTTCCTGTTTTATTATTGTTGTTGTTAAAAGGTTTTATGAAATTTTGTTTTGAAAGTGTGCAATAAGGTTATTCATTTGCGTTCAGCCGACCATTATTAGATTATTCAAATTATTGAATGAAAGTTTCTAATTCGTTTAATAATTGTATATTTCCGTGGAAACAACTAAAGTCAAAACTAGATTATGTTTCTTGTAATTTGTTCGGGGACACAGGCTCAAAAATGAAAACATAAACGGCTCATTTGGATTCTGACAACGATGCCTTAGAAATACAACCTTGTCACATTATTATGCACTGATGTGTTTGGACACTACAGTTACTATAACAACCAAAATGAGGACACTAGTCCGAGTAAATCAGTGTATAATAAAGGTAATTCCTCGTCTCAGAAATTCGGAGACAAACATATTGCCACAGTTATTCATTTACCGTATTTGATGGCATATAAGACACACCCCCCACACACACACATTTCAACAAGGAATATTAAGAAAAAACGCTTTTCCTTGAATTCCTCTCATTTATCACCCAGTTTCTGTTAACTCTTCCTCGATGTGGGGTGTGGACAAAGAAGGTTACGTTTACCTTTTGAGACATTTATAGTGGGGGCTGGGGTCATATGCCGTCAAATACGGGCTGACACAGAACACGTTACAAGATCGTTTCTTTATTCGGGATTTTACAAACAAATCTTCTTGAAGTACCCCATTAAACTGCAGACGTCAGGTAATGTAATGCTCTTTTACTTTCAGTTCACTGTGGGGGTGCTAATGAATCCCCGGGATGGGAGAACCCTAATCCTTGCTTTTACTGAATTTATGACCATTGAACCTACAGAATTTCATATAGATTGCGTATTATCCTTAGAGGTGGATGGAAAGGGTTATTTCTTCAAATAGACAATGGTGTAGTACCGTGGGAACGGCGTCCCTTTACTGCCTATATACTACTAGAACTGTTACATCCTTTATCTGTTTATACCCTCAGAGACTGTATAGACTTCTTTCACTCACTGGATTGCTACGCTCGCTAGAGCAGGCAGCCATGCGTTCACTTCTTATTCTAGCAATACACCACGGCAAATGGGTAATATTTTATTACATATTCACCGTTTTCTGTTGTAAATATCATCTTACTATTCAAAAAACACATTTCATATTTAACAACATAATAGAATGCGTGAGGGGGATTGCTTCTTGGTTGGTTGACAAAGTTGCTTTGTTCTCAATGGTCAAGATCATCACCACCTTTCCTCTTTGTGGTCTTTACTTGGCACGATTGGGTGGTACTAATTTTGACTTAGTTATATTGAATGGTACTGATCTTTACTAGGTGCCCTTATGGGTACTGATCTTTACTAACGGACCTTGGTGATACTGATCTTTACATGGGGTCCTTGGTGGTGCAGATCTTTACTTCATACTGGTGATTTTGAAGGCTGGAAGGATCCCCTCCCCCGCTGGAAAGATTGGTGCAGCACAAAGCTGATAGAGAATGAATAAAACATGAACATTCAAATCCCCGAGCCTACGCGCATTAATAAGGGTGGACGAATGTTAATAAGGGTGGATAAATATTAATACGGGTGGATAAATATTAATAAAGGTGGATAAATATGAAATAAAACACGTTCAAAACAACCGATTTGCAAAGCGAATTAAACACGGTCGATTTAATTCAAATAGCGAAGAGAAACGACCATCAACCTCTGTACAACCAGTCAGCCATTGTAGGAGTTAATATAAAATCACTGAGCCTTCGTAAGCTCTAATGGACACGTATCGTATTAGTTCTGGAGGTGTGTCTTTGTGTTCGTTTGTAGCCGTAGTTATGGTAGAGATAGACAGCTTTTGATTTCAGCTTTGTGGGTTGCCTCGGTTTGAGCAAACTACTTACTGCACTGTGCAGACGACCAAATCGTGCGATCACCGAAGTTAAGTAACGTCGAGCCTGGTTAGTAGCATTATGGGTGACCGCTTGGGAATACCAGGTATCGTAAGCGCGGATGGTGAGGTGAGTGACGCTATTTCGTGTGCTTTCAGATATCGCAAACCGGAATAAGAGAAACTTGTGTTATGTGAAGCCCGGGCAGTGACGGCTGATGTCGTAGCCAGCGTAAGGGTGCTACTTATTTAACAAACTATTATTTGATTTATTTTCTTCTTATATGAAACATCGTCAACCATTATTAATTTTTGACAAGCCCCTTTAAGAGATACAATTTGATTGGTTCAATTTGAAACTATGTTTGACCAATCAAAAATAGTTTAATAATGCTCAGGCCTACACAAAGCTTGTGGGATGTTCACGTTCTAGTAGTCAGGATGTTGAAAATGGCCTAAACAGCCGTAACATGTACACCAGAAGGCATACACACGGCGGAACTACGTTCATAAAAATGTTAATTTAAAAATGTGTAGGTTTTTCTTTTGAAGTTTTAAAATTGTAATATTTTATAACGTCCAGAACACTGAAATTGAAAATATTTTTCATTTTCATAGTTTATTGTTTTTGACAAGTATTTTCTTTCATCAGAAATATTTTATTTGCTTTTCATCGCAACTTATTCAGACCAGCAGTCTACGTAAGTAAGTAAACAGCAGAGATGAAAAGCAACTAAACATTTTTTAAAGACAACATTGGTAAAAGATTTGATAATGGCTGATGATGCTTTATCTATAACAAAAATCGGGATAATAGTACTACTAATACAACTAGTGTACGTAAAGACTATACAAACAGGTTTGCTTAGTCACGCAATAGAAACCGTCATGTTACCAACATCTTTTGGCAGCATGCTGGGGGTGATCAATTAAAAAAGGGGTGATCAATGAATAAGTTACTTCTCTCACCTTTTGTTAGATCATAAAAATGTCAAGACAAACAAGCGGGCACAAACTAGGGATCAATTTAGCATAAACTTACATTGTAAATTGAACCCCCCACTAAAAACATATGGGGGGGTTAAAAAATGTTTTTATAGAAATAATAAGGAGTAGATTTTCAGCCTTCTAGCTCCATCGGGTGGCCTGTATGCGTGATACATACATAGCCATCCAGCCGGACCGACTTGAAAACTGAAGAAACCTATTTTGATAGTTTTTGTGATATTTTTAGTTGACGGTTTCTAATGGTGCCGAAATATCGAGGCTGGATGAACGATGAGTTTAAGGGTTAGATTTGATCTTCTGTCAGCCGCTCTAGTAGTTCAGTCGGTAGAGCAGTGCCATACATAGGTAGCTTCACGAGCCAAAAGGGACCCGGTTCGAGTCTCGCCTAGAGATAATTCTTTCTTCCGATCTGCGCTGTTTATTCACTAATGATTACATATATAATTATTTAAGTCTATTCGTGTGTATATCAGTTGTTCGCATCTATCTTTCTATCTGTTTGTTCATAGCTATGTATCGATCGATTACGCTCTCTCTCTCTCATACACTCATGGACTCGAGCGCACGAATGAAACCTGTCATCTTATTTCGACATAGAAATTGTAATGGCCTTAAGTGGTCATTAATGGATGCCAAATAGGATTTAGATATTCCATATCAGTTTCTCATTTATCGAATATAAAAATCGAAACCTATGCTTCGCTAAATCCATAAATATTTATACCTTGTGTTATCACAGATTTTAGAAGATCGCCAATATTCTCATTGTTACTTTTAAAAAGAATGTCTCATGAGAATCTTCTGGGTTATCTCTAGCGCTGGATTAACTAAGTAGCAAATGTAGATATGCTACGGGCCCCGCAATTTCAAGGGCCCCGCGCCAAATGCTTGCAAGCTATTCAATTCCGACTCAGTGATTCTGTACTTGCTCTATTACTATAGTACTATACTGTCCTCAACTTTTATACTGGATGTTTAAGGTTAGCGACTTTAGCCAATTATCATCATTAATTTGAGTTATTATTTGAATACAGTAATTAATGAGAGGTTGTTATCTATTGTGATACATGTGTTGTAAAGTGTGGTATTTATGTGATACATGTGTGGTAAAGTGTGTTATCTATGTGATACATATACGACACATAAATACGACGGTATTTGAAACTGAAGTCATAGCCACTGAACACAGATCAAAACGAAAACAAAATAATACTATCACTGAAATGTCAAATATATTTGTTGTAATATCTGTCTGTATGGCAAAAGAAAAAAATTAATTACTTTGCAAGTTAAATATATAATACATTTATAACATATGCTACAGTTGTGTGGTATATGTGTGATACATATACGACACATGAATACGAAGGTATTTGAAACTGAAGTCATAGCCACTGAACACAGATAAAAATGAAAACAAAATAATACTATTACTAAAATGTCAACTATATTTGTCGTAATGTCTGGCTGTATGGCAAATGAAAAGAAAATTACTTTGCAAGTTAAATATATAATACATTTATAACATATGCTACAGGCCCCACAGTAGCTTTATCCGACCCTGGTTACCCCTTTGTTTTATACTGAAACCCTTGAAACCTGTCTTTTACTTGAGACACTCAAATCCTCTACAATGTGTATGCAAACCTCATACTCTAGACCTGTTCCCTTTTAAGTGTCTCTTCTTTCAACAACGATATTTGCACCAGTGTTTCCTCTAAGCTGCGCAGAGAAAGATTATGTAGCGCAGTAAAGAGTTAATGCCTTGCACGATATAGGATTAAATAATAATGAATACATAATAAAGATAAATCAATACATAAAATGAATTATTTCTTCTATTATGCATTTTGTGCTAAAAGTAACTGACTTTTGTTTCATAAACTTTAGACACAGAATCAATGATCATCTAACACTTTAGACAAAGAATCAATGATCATCTAACACTTTAGACAAAGAATCAATGATCATCTAACACTTTAGACACAGAATCAATGATCATCTAACACTTTAGACACAGAATCAATGATCATCTAACACTTTAGACACAGAATCAATGATCATCTCAAAGGTAAAAATAGTTTCCGCACACTCATTATTCATTTGCAAACCGGCTTTTTGGTCCCACGCTGGCCATGATATAATTAGAGGGACCATTATTTTGCACCCACAGAGTTAAAGGCATATAATGATTAATATTAGTTTAGTCTGGCATAAGGCCAAAAGTGCGAGGCCCCCAGTGAGGATCAAACTCACTACACAGCAGTAATCGGCTGCTAGACTTACTCGCTAGACTAACTCGCTAACCCTTAACCCGCGACAAGGTGTCCAGTAATACAATAGTCTGTAGCCTAAGGATGAAGAAAGCATATATTTAACACAGAAAATACTTATTTTCCAACATGATCTCCTTACATGTCAATGCACTTAATTCAGTAGTGGATATCGAACAGAATCGCACAGATCGAACATTATACATTGAAAGTTTTAGATCAAAATTCAGCTAATTGCTACGTGTCAGGCGACGGACTTATTGATGCACCCTCGTACATCCGTATATTTAAAGAGCCAGTAGTGAAATGCTAAAAGAAAAGTGAGGGAACACACGGCTGTCTGCTCTCGGGGGGGGGGGCTCAAGGAAAGAACATTTTTTAAATTTAACCCATTTCAGAGACGTTTTGAGATCATATGCAATGAGTATTTAGACATACACTGGCTATTTTTTCTTATCAGCGAATTGGCCAAATAGAGATTTTAGTAGTACTCAGAATAGCACAGAGAGCCATGGAAAGAGCAATGATAGGGATAACTCTAAGAGATAGAAAAAGATCAATATGGATCAGAACGAGTGAAATATATTATACACATAATTAAGCATCAAAATGGAAATGGGCTGGTCATCTAGCAAGAAGAAATGACAA
>VCCN01006572.1:416125-429282 GCA_006491835.1 Architeuthis dux
TTGTTTAATTGCTAAATACATGTTTTAAATGAAATTATACCAGACGCCTTTAAAGGGTTAGGAACATCCTTTAAGGTATGTATAATTCATTTTAAGAATGTGATGTGAATTCATTTTAGTTTGCTAACTTTTACAACATAAACCATTTTTACGACATATCTGAAGAGCCTGAAACTGCTTCACCTTTCATCATACACTTGGCCATGACCAGTTCTTAAGTGCACCACGCCCTTGATGTTGTCAAGGGGATTCTTTTCATTAATTCTACAGAAAGAAAAGTACGTATTTTCTAAAAAATTAACTTAGGAATAATAGTCCAGTCAAAATAGTAAAAAAAAATGGGGGTACCCGAAAAAAGATCTACAAAATAAATTTGGCACCGTTGGAACTAGAAAGGTATCCCCTTCTGAAAACTCCTCTTTTGTCCAACCTGGGGAATTTCTTTTTATTTGCAATAATATACAGCTGGACAGACAGGAGCGAATACAGAAATGTATGGAAAACAACTAAAATATCTTTTAATCAAAAATGAATTCCTGGATCCGCCCAAAATTTAATTACATTTTCCTTAATAAGTGCCTTATCCTGCCACAATATTTCATAAAGAACTTTTGGATATATCGTATTGACAGAAAGGAGTGAATACAGAAATGTTGGAAGAAAAAAACCGGAAAAATATCTCTCAATCAAAATCGAATTCCTGGATCCGCCCCCAAATTTAATCACTTCTTCCTTGGCCCACCTTTCCACAAAATGCGCTCAATTTAGCAACACTGGAAGTGCTTTATGATAATCTAATATCGCGTAGACAGACAGGAGCGAATATGAAAAAAAAACGCAAAAATATTTTTTAACCATATTCGGGCATACAGATTTATGACGGTATTTTGGTCTGCTCTGTAAAATACACAAAAATCATTTTTTTTAATTGTAAACATTTTGTTCTGTTTCCTTGTGGCCTGGGCATTCCAGAAAGGTATAACACATAACCAATGGACTATCGGTAAATTATCGCAAATAAAAAATATTCCCCCAGGGTGGACAAAAGAGGACTTATCAAACTCGGAAAGAGGACTATATTGACGTTCCAACGGTACCAAATTTATTTTGTAGACATTCTTTCCGAGTCGAAACATATTTGGACTAAACCAGTGGTTCTCAACGTGGGCGCAGTGCCCCAATTGGGGGCGTTAATTCGTTTCAAGGGGGCGTTGAGGTGACTGGGGTCTTTAAGGGGACGTTTGAACTTCTAGAGGGGACGTTATAGAGATTCCATAAATATCTATAATTCTGATTTACAAATGTTTGGTGTTTGGTAGTATTTGGTTATAAACGAGAAGGAATTAACATTAGGCCGTTATTAAATGCTAACTTCGCCAACCATTTCTTCTATACAAGTAAGTAACTGGCAAGTGGCGAATTATTTTGCTTAATACCCTGTAGTGTTACTGTTATTCTATGCATAAACATTTACAATTATTTCCTTTGCTGTTGTTTTTAAACAAAGAATATTGTATGTATCCGAAGTCACTGAAACATCATTTTGAGGAGCGCTTTGAAGTTAGGTTGGATATAAGTATTACTGTCTGGGTTAAAAATCCATTCATTTGCAAGGTTGAAGAACAAGAAATTGACTTGCAGGAAAAATCATTGTGTTTACTTCTCATATTTGAACTACGGGGTGGGGGCGACATTGACATGTAGATAGGTGTCATGGGGGGGGGGGCTGAAAAGGGTTGAGAAACACTGGATTTTATTCTTCTTTCGATAGTAAAAGAATATAGGTAGTTTCATTTCATTCATTTTAGTTTAAAATTTAAAATTAAAATTAAATCAAAATTTGTACCAACCCTAAATGTGTGTAATTCAAATACATTTTCACCTTTTTAAAAAATTTTTTTTTTATTTCAATTTGATTTAAATTATCCCATTTTTCCATCTGTGGAGAAATTGCAAAAAAGGTATGTACTGAAAATCTTTTCTTTCAATTATGTAATTGCTAACACGGGGCAACGTATTGCATAATTAATGATTAATTGGCTGGATTTTGGGAAAATATTACTTACTTTCCACAGAAAATTTTTTGAAACATGCATTTATTTACCAGGTGGGTGTTGTTAATGGTTGAAAACAGTACAGAGGTAAAATAGTAGAGACCCCACCCCCTGTCCATTGTTAGTACGTATTTTGCTTTAAATTTTAAATTTTTAATGGATGACAGATAATGTCAACAGCTCATCAAAATTCTGTCAACACCTACTGATAAATGCCAGGAAAGGTACATCACATTTCTGAATTATACTCTACCGTACTTGGCGAAATGTATTGTATGTAATTAAACAAAAAATAATCAAAATTCTTTTTAAAATGACAGGTATATCGAAATTTGATAAACTTTATATTTATCGATAAGTAGAACACCAATCTTTCTGATAATAATGTTTCATAAGAATCCAAGAAGGTCCAATAAACATAAACATTATTAATTTAATGACATGTAAAAACAAACATAATAAAAAGAATTTCCAGCAGAAAGTATTTAAGTTTTTTGCATTTTTTATTTTCCGATTCAGAGCCAATTTAAAATTAACGGGTAGCAGGATCGAATAAAACTTTAACGGATTTAACTTCTTTGTGGAATTATCTTTATAGAAATGTATTGTTGTTGGAATCCAAAGGATATTTTATTGAGATTTTATAAAAATGACCTGAAAAGATTTTTTTTCCATAAGATTTACTCTTCTCATGAGAAAATTCATTCAGAATTGAATACATCCCGAAAATGTTATTAAAATCTGGCCATTAGTATATTTCTGGTGAAATTTTAAAATGTGTGTGTAAATTGGGCTAAAACTTTCCAATGCAAATTCTACTAGTTCTACTAGCGAATATAAACAAGTTTTCAAACCCAGTTATCTCCGGTTTTATATTGTCTACAGAAATAATCTTTAGTTGGTAATTTCCTGCAATCTCTCTTTTATTAATAATACAAAGATTATTACGATAAAATCAATAGATTTCAAGTTACAGACGTTTTAATCAACACATTGCCAAAAGTCCGTGAGAGTTGCTACTAACACGTATAGTTTTTTTTATTGGCCTTCGTGTAAGTAACTTAATCAATGTTTTTCTGTCACATAGTGACATAGTATTCGTCACACCGTCAGGTGCGGTAGACATACGCCTCTGTACAGTAACAAAGTTCACGTTTGGATTATCATAAAGCACTTCCAGTGTTGCTAAATTCAGCGCGTTTCTTGTTTTGGCAGTACGAAAAAGCGCTAAATTAGCGCAGGCGTGCTTAAACATTTTAGCCAGTGAAAGAGAGGACAAACAAAATATACTTAAAAGTTCTCTCACAAACATTGTTATATTAGGCATCAATAGAGATCCCTGCTGATTATTTAGCTACTACTACTGCAACTGCATTTATGTCGAAATTATGAGTATTAAACTGTAGTTAAATTAGTTTAGGAATTCCATGGAGGCCAGTGCTAATTATAAAGTAACCTAAGCACAATTTCTCTTCATATATGTTCTCCCTGCTCAAAGACCTGCGCTTATTCTGCCTTACTATTATTGCTCGGACACCTTGAAGACAGGGATGGCAGCGTTGTTTCATCAGTCAGATCATGCCAGGATACCCGAGCACTCGCTTAGAAAGTTGGCCACGGTTGGATAAGACTTGGCAGTGGCTGTGGCCGTTTTTTAGTAAGAGTTATTGACAGTTGGAAAACCTTTCTGGCATCTGTTCCAAACGTCATGATCTTCAGAAATTTTCTTTGAGCGATGCAGCCAGAAATAAGAAAAGACGATTAGCTGATTTCTTTTAGTCCAAATTACACGATACTAAGACTGTTTACAGATTACTTACTAAATGTTGAACTTCTTTAGTTCTGTGATCCGGCAACTCCCCCTGGTCCGGCATGTTTTGAATGTGCCACCATTAGTTTGTGAATCTGCCACCAGGGCGGCGCTGTTAGCAGGCGCCGAACTTTGTTGACACTGCAACCGTGTGTTTTGGTGACACATTCCTGTTAATTTCATATGATCATCTGTATTTTATCTCTTCAGGATGTCACCCAAGAGACCAAGAGGCGCAGAAGATGGTGTTAGTGCTGAGTTTGTGTGAGTTTGTGTGAGTACTATGGTGTCGGGACGTCTACTGTGGATGATTTGTGTGAGTACTATGGTGTCGGGTCGTCTACTGTGGATGATTTGTGTGAGTACTATGGTGTCGGGTCGTCTACTGTGGATGATTTAATATATACGACTGGGCATTGTATACTGTTTTTACAGAACACAGGACGAATCCTGATGTGTAAATGAAGAAATAAAGCCAATCCTGTATGGTGACTTTAAATCTTGCACATTCTTACGACTTGAACAACTTCTCTGTAAATCCTACTGCATTTTGAATAATGAAACTTACACATGTTATAGACCAAATGCCCGGACATGATTCTACCAAGATACAGGCAATTAGGCAGTGTGATAAGTTTACACAGACTAAAATAAAATTTTTAAAAAACACGAAATTTACCCACCATTGGCAAAAGTTTGAAAATCTGAGTTTTGCTCACAACTACGTCCGAATTTAAACTATAAAAAAAAAATACAGACTGAGATTCCCACCTTTTCACTTCGACTATCGTGAGATTAAAACCCATCGGTGAAATTATATCCGCTCCCATCCCTTGTCTTTATTGATCATATGCATAACATCTATGTGTTTCTAAACAATTTGTTCTTTGATAATTTTCATTTTCAGATAAGTCATTTCGGAATATAACACTTTTGTATTTTCAATGAATGACTTATTTTGAGATTTTATCTCTTTCCAGGACCTTCATTCTCACACTTAGCATAACCTTGTTTAAATATGTGCTTAACCTTTTCTTATCAATTACTGGTTTGGTAAACACTACTATATTGTTTAATATACTTATATATTGCACAAATCTTTATTCAAACATTCTTTGTATTGATTCTGTCTCTGGTTAATATATTAGTATTGTCATGTATTTCTTTGTAAGCAAGCTGGCGATGATGTAATTATTGCTGCATGCATCTTTATAAAGGCCTCTTAATTATTCCGTTGCTTGATTTAATTCACACAATCTATTTTTATTAAAAGTTTTTTCTTGTTGAATATATGAATATTGTTCGTTGTGCATTTTCCCGATCTCTTTCTTTGTCTTCTCTTCAAGCGAGGCGAAGAGCTATTCAAAGCAGTGTTGCCAACTCAAAAAGTATTTTCGCGCTAGTTTGACTGCCAAAAAGCGCTATTTTTTGTTAAGTAGCCAAAAATGGCCAGAAACCACCATGAATACACTAAAATGGTCAGAAATAGCCAAGATCGGCCAAAATGTTTTAGGCGCAAACGCGCTAATTTAGCGCTTTTTGTTCTGCCAAAACAAGAAACTACCCGAATCTAGCGCGAAACGCTCTAAATCGGCATCACTGAAAAAGACAATTAAAGGGAGAATACTCTAACCTTCTTGTTTAAGGACTTTTTAATGGTGTCCCTTTGTGAACTACGAAGACACACTAATATAAAACAACATAGTATTTTGAACTCAAGAACACAATTTACACCAACACGAATAAACTTCACATTTGCCAGCACAACACTTGCACAACTCGATATTGTAAGTTAAAGCATGTAACCACTTCAGCTGAGCTCAATTAAATCCTTTGAAAATCCTTGTTGTCAGTTGTGTTAGTGTTAAGTGTTGTAACCAATTAAACTGGTTAACAAAATTGAACTTTATTTTCTCATCAAGGTTGCAGTACAACCTTTTTAGACCAATTTACGACGAAGATTACGAATTTCGAGTCCATTTCATTCTATTACGTCTCATTGTTTTGCTACGGACACGTTCTGTTTTCAGTTCTACAGTATATTAGGCAACACAGGCGAAGGTTTACATTTTCAGAATCAGCATCCAACACTACATACACGTACGCATGCCTTATGAAAGATTTGTTGTTGAACAATGTTATCGTCTTTTTGTGAACAAACCTTAAAAAGTATAGATTTTAAGTTTTTTAAAGTTATAACTAAGTATTTTCCGACTAAACAAATTAATCTTTATCAGCGAACAAGAAGTTGAGCTCGATTCACCTGAATTAGATAAGAAGGCCACTTGCGCCCAATGTTTTTGTCAATTTCATTTCTGAACTGTCCACATTCAAACTTTGTCTTTTCCTTTCTCTTCCTCAAGGTTTCACTGCATCTTAACACCTCCAACACCAAGATTTATTTTCGCTGACGTGTGTAGTCCAAGAATAGAACAATTGGAATTACACAGAGACTAAATAGCATCGCCGTAAAGCAGGTATCAGTCACAGCAGTATGCAGAGGTCAAAACGAAGACAAGGCGCGAATTTCAAAAGGGGGGACCTTACGTAATTAATGTTATTAGGTACCGTATACCTTTGGATATAAGTCGAGGTTTCTTTACCTAAAAGTATACTAAAATTAATACTTCGACTTATAGTCAGTCATAAAGGAAGGACAAAACTATCTAAGTGAAGTCAAATTCTGTGCAGAAAGCAGGCTTCCAGAGCAGGCTGCCAGAGCAGGTTCCCAGAGCAGGCTCCCAGGACAGCAACGATAAGCCCCTCAAAACAAAATACTGCCAACTTAAAACAGCAAAAATTTAAATTAAAAAAAGATTTAAATTAGCTACATTAACGAATTGTTGACCATTGAAAGCGGTGATAAAAACCCCCAAATCGATCGCTTTGGAGCCTACCGAGAGGAATATAAGGAAGGTGGTTTTAACCGAAGGACCAGACAGCAGTCAACTTGCTAAGTGTAATCTATGCCCGAGTGTCTGTCTAACACAATCCGCTACACGTAACACAGCTACATTTTCTTCGTTCAACATGTGCCTATAACACCACCTTCAAATTGTAAGTGGTGACACACGCAACTGAATACAACAATAACAGCAAATATTTAGTCGGTGTTCAATAAAAAATATCGAACCAACTTGTGAGTTTGTTCTCGTTTTGTTTTTTTCTCGCTAAGGCGAAATCATCAACTGCCTTGATTGTGGTTTGGGCTCGACTTATATTTAAGTCGTCCGATTTACTCGGCTTTTCTACTCTAATTTGACCTTGTCTTATACTCACGGTCGACTTATATTCAAAGATATACGGCAATTGCCAGGTAAGTGGCGAAAACGTTTATTAACGTCTTTCAACGCCGAACTTTTTAATATCTATCTCCTTAGCTTGTGATTTCTACTTGTGGCTGGAAAACGTTATTATGGGATTGCTAAAATAATTTCCATTCACTCCCAACACAACTACAAACTAACCAGGGGCGGATTGGGCCACCGGGACACCGAGCAAAATCCCGGTGGGCCGGTCAGTCTGTGGGCCGGTGCCGCCTGGGGCATGGAGCCTGGTCAGTAGGCCAGTGGTTCTCAAACTGTGTCATAATCACCTGCAGCAGCAGCCTTTTAACGTCCTTCGTTGGACATAGACCTTCCCCAAGATTCGCCAGATCTCTCCATCGAGGGCGTCACAGCGCCAATATCTTCTGAACCTATTTAAATCGTCACGCCGTTTTCTGTCGGCTACAGTTTCACATGTTGTGAGCCGCGACGTCCAGCGGTTGTCTGACATTCTTACAACATGGCCTGCCCATTGCCATTTGAGTTTTCTACTGGATTCTATGCTTTTTCTCTAATATACTGTGTTGTCTTGTGATCGCTCCATGTAATACCAAACATGACCCTCTCTTGTGTACGTTGCATGGTTCTTAGTTTGAGAGCTAATCTTTTCGTTAGGTTCCATGTTTCAGCTCCATAGGTGACTATCGGGAGGACGCATTGGTTGTAGACCCTTCTTTTCAGCACTAATGGGATCTTTTTGTTTTTGAATGTTGAGCTTTCTCTACCGAAATCTTGCCAGCCTAGATGGATTCTTCGTTTGATTTCTTCTTCTTTTGAGGATTTCGACACAATAGTGGGCCACAACTATCTCACAAGTGTGCTGCATAATTTTTTCCAAATACGCAAACATGTATTTTGAGCCTTGAACGTGTCCAGTACGGGTATTATGTCTGTCCCGCTTCCACCACAGAGTTGCCAATTTAGTGATTTTATCACTAGATTTTGTGAGATCTCAACCTTTTTTAGCGACGGGTGAAAGGAATGATGAGTACTTATATCAGTATGCTGATATGAAAGTTTCGTTCATTGACTAGTGAAATGTTTTTGTGTAATTCATTTCTTTTCTTCAGTTGGTGTGCCGCACAAGTCAAATATATTTCTTAGTGTGCCGTCATAGAATAGAGTTTGAGAACCACTGCACTAGGCTGATAATCTTTATTGGCCCCTCTCTCTAGTTTCAATACTTCTGTGCTACTGACAGGGCCGAATTTAACAATGATGGGGTCCAGTCCATAACATTTCTTGAGGCCCTTGTATTTTTGTATTCAGCAATTATTTTCAAACAAATCAAAACAAGAATGAAATATTCATAAGATTATGATATTTAATTTAACGCAAAGTCCTTTATGGATCAATAATCCACCACTTTGTAAGATAATAAATCCCCAAACAAGTTTATTTTATTTTACTTTTTTGGTGGTTGGGTCCCTGTGCAGCTGCACTGTTTGCACTGCCTTGAGTACAGCCCTGACTTCTGAGCAACCTGCTGCACTCTACATTTGTTGTAGGTGTTTGTATATGTAAAAGTTCTCAATGAATTTCAATGACATGGGCTAAGGTGGAATTAATTACATTCTGCGGAGGACCCAGGAATGTTTTACAGCTATCTCCCGAGCATCGTAGCTATATATGAATTGATTTTCTTTCAGTTTTTCGCTCTCAAGTTTTCAAGTTTTTCAAGTTTTGTGTTACACATACGATGCTTCTTTTATAAATGAACTTCGAAGAAAAGGGTGGCTTAATGTAACAATGAAATTAAAAAAGAAATCTTTCGTGCGTATCGAACATTCAAGATGTTTACGATATGATAATTATAATACAGCGAAAAACATACAATGAAAAAAAACAAGTTTCATGTCAACCAGGAAGGACTTTCTGAAAAAGTCGGCTGTAAAAACAAAATAATCTATGACTGATTAATTTTTTATACAAAATAAAATCACGATAATATCACAATGTGTGCCTGATTTGATGGACATAATTTTCTTCCCGTTTCTCAAGTTTCTCTTACATCAAATGGAAATGCGTACATAACTCTTTCCCCGACCATAACATTTTTATGTGCAAAGGTGCATATAAAAAGTCACAATGATTGATATTGTTCAGATTCAACTTATTGAAAATTAACAATCTCTGCTTCATGTTTAACAACCTAATATAGTAACACCTCGGTTAGCGCTCTAGATACGACCTTGAAAAGATTCAGCGCTAAACAAACAAAAACAAACAAAAACCCGGGGTCACTATAACATAGCATAAATAGAGATTGTGCCAGCAATGATTAAAAAAAATATATGATGTTGTTGAGCCTCAACATGATAGAATGGATTAGTGCTGTTTATCTCATTTGGTAGCTATTTTCTGGAGCTGGTGAATATATATCACTACATGATAAATTATTGTGTATTTGTATGTCTATGTGTATGTGTTAATTCTCATACTCAAGGTACATTAACCAAAGTGTACAGTATACACTTACTTCGGGGACAGTATACACTTACTTCGGGGACAGTATACACTTACTTCGGGGACTGTATATTATTAATGACTTTGTCATTATTGATTTCGAAAATTTACTACGAAAACATATTTGAAAAAGTGCACTATAATGAATCAGCGCTAAATGGGGGTAGCGCTGATAGCTACTAACACAGACTGAAGCAAGATTATCCGGGTGCAGATCCAGGGTCTTCCCAGACTTGCAGATACCACCACAAGTGTGGTTGATTTTATTAGGGTGTATCAGAAGTATTTTCGTTTTTCACAGACCTTTATTCCAAAGATTATTTCATGTACACATCTAAAGACTATCTACGACTCCACTATATCATATCATCAACTAGCTGGACCCGTGGAAATAAATAAATGAAATCTTTTAATTTTTACCGGTTTAAAAAGAATTCTTTTAAAATGCAATTTTTTGTATTAATGACCTGGATTTTGAGCAGGGACGGTGTGGGTCCAAATTGAAATTGTTTCTTTTACAAAAACGGAAAAAGGGAAATCAATTTCAAACATCAAAAACAAGAAAGTAATGTGATCCAACATTTTCACTCACATTTTTACAGAATTGACAAAAAAGAAAAGTAAAAATATTAATCAAAGAAATTTACCACAGAACCAATAATTTAAACAATTGTAAAGAATAAGACGGAAGATGTCTTACTTATATTAGATGGAAAAAAAATTGTTCTAAGTTAATTTATGATCATTTGGGATTATCTTTTAATTTATGAAATTTCTTTATCTAGATATTAATAAAAGAAATATGATTGTGCTTTGCTCAAGCAGTGGGGGTGGCGGGTCCGGACTCTCTGGAACTCCTTTGACCCACCCTTGCCATAGCTACAGAGACTCACAAAATAGTTAGTAATCGAAACATAAGCCAATTAGATGAAGTACTTGATATTGACCATAGAATATGTTCTAATACCCATTTCATATGGTCTCAAAATGTCCCCGTAATTATTTAGATTTCAAACCTTCCTCGAACCCCCAGCTGTATGGGCTTGTAGTGGACTAAAACTAGATTATCTTTGGCCCTTAATTAAAAGCAAAACAAAAAAATACGCATATTGTCGCTGACCACCAAAGCTAAGTAAACACAGTGTAGATCGCAGATAATATAATTCTTCTCAGCCATGCACAGGATATCTTGACCAGCTGGTCGGGAAGCGATCAGCATTAGCATGCTCAGGATTCGTCCTGAGAAGCTTTTGGGATCCCACCCCTTCCCCACCCTTTTATCCCGGTCCTCGTGACATTTATCCAAATAATCAACTAATGATATAATATAATATTCATTGGAGACACAGAGTCTAGAAAAGTATTGCAAATTTTCACCTTCAATTATCTTTTAGAGTTGGTGATAAAACTCAGCAAGATTCGGCAATTCACACTCCACATACATACCACTTTCAATAAAAGCACCATACAAATTCATTCTTGGTCAAATCCCGGCATATTCTGCTTCACGATCACAGAAAGAGGCACTGAAAGAAAGAACTAAGGGATACGTTCTCGTAACTTACTTTGATTACTAAATCAGCAGCCGTCACGGTGCCTTAAGGAAAGGAATACTACTTCAGCCATAGCTACTACTATTTCTATTACTACTAATATCGTTACGTTCAATTCAAACTAATTAATTCAAGTTAGTATTACATGTTAATGTGGTAGGTGTAATGTTTATATATGTATGTATATATATGTATGCTTAATATCAATAAACATTCCGAAGCGGAGCTACTCAACAGAACCCATAACGAGGTCCCGGAAATGGGAGCTGGGAAGTGTCTCTTTGACCAGCGGCCATCACCCTGAAAGCATCGTCGTCTTTGTTCTCCCGTCTTTTCTAAACACAGCTAAATCCGGTTCTAACCAAACGCGTTTAACCAACACAGCTAAAAACAGAATATAACAGATTAATACAAAGAACAGCAAATACGTAATAGTAGGGTTAAGTTTTAGGTAATACTAATGGGGTCAGGTAGTAATTAACCTAATGCATTTAATCAAACCTCGTTACAGGCTAATACGCTTGCCAGAATCATACATTAATGGGCTGATGCTAAGTGTTTGCCTGGGCCGTTTTCGGCTCTCAATCCGCCCTGAAACTAACCTTTGTATATTAACTATTATTGTACTTTTTAAATTGACTCTTGTCTTGAAATCGCTGACTATTAGAAATTCTCCTTATTTTCATTACCGAATCTTGTCCCCATTTCCCCCTTAATCCGTGATCTTGATTGCCGATTCTCTCCTGTAAAATCAATTGTTTGTCGGCAAATCCATTTTTACTGTTATTAGTGGTTCTCAAACCTTTTTTGTATGACGACAAGCTAAAAGATACGAGTTGACTTACGCGGCACTCCAACCCGTTACGCGATTAAAATATGAATATACATCGGTATATATTAGGCCATAATTAGGATAAGGAAAAAAGTTTTCTCTTATATTATAGAACGTTTCATATTTATATAAGTTTATATTTATATAGTCTTACAGCATTTAAGATGTTACTACGGAAAATTTTAACTGATGATCTTAGTTACAAAATTATTTTTAAGTTCTGTTTATTCGTTTATTTCATTACTTGTGATGTAAGTCAATTATTCACTAATAACTATTAATGAAAGTTGTTCAGAGGGATTTATGTTTTACATAAAATTAAATCTTATAGGACCATAAGTAAAATTTTCTTGTAGGGATCATTAGTTCTTTGCTATGGAACTGTTTCGGGGATTTAATAACAATATATATGGGTGAGGTCGGCCACGCGCACTTTGCACTTCACCTTAAAACTCCATTGCGCAGACTACGGATTTTCTACGTTCAGGCCCCGCCTACATAAGACCTGAACAAAGACATGGAAAACCCGTCCCGAATCTCTGTCCGCGGAGCCAAGTCATTCATATATTGAAACACGTTTTAGTAGGAGCTCCCGCAGCTCTTCAGGTCAAGTCAGTAATGATAATTGTTTTCCTTTCTGTCAGTGGGATCTCTCCCTTCTCCACCTTTGACCTGGTCACGCTTTAGATTTCACAGATGGAATTCCATTTTCTTCCTCTTTTTTGCTTTGAGATGGTTCTTGTCTTAGTGCCAAGAAGAGGAGTAGTAACTATTAGTCTATCTGTTCCCACTTCTTCATTTGTGAGTTTGTTTATTTGAAATATATTATAGATATAGATGTTGCATTTAACCAGTTTACAGTATGGTGGGTTAAAGAGTCTATTCTGCCCTACTACTTACTCATTTAACTGTGGGTGGGGGAAGAGATGGATTCATGCCTTTCCCAATGATTCGTGGGAAGTCAGCACTGACTGTCTCAGCAGGAGTTTGAACTTGGCCACCCTACACCCCCAGACTTTATCTCGAGCTAAAAAGCCTCCAACCCAGAGAAAGTTAATGGATTTAATACTTTATGTACTAACAGTACTTTTAGGTACCTTATGTTGTGTCGATTCA
>VCCN01006572.1:466573-477538 GCA_006491835.1 Architeuthis dux
AACTGACCCTCGTTACCATCTCAACACCATTTCAACGATAAAAAGCTGAACAAAAAAAAATATAAAATATTTTAAGTAAAATAATCTTCTTTATTCACTAAATATTTATTGTTTCAAGTAAATTCATAAAATTATCTTAAATCCTTTTATTTAAAAATAAATTCACGAACAGTTTCTACAACACAGTCCTATATGTTTTATCCTCAACGAAAGAAGAGTAGATTTGTAAAAATGTTGGTAAAATTGAAACCAGATTCTTTATTTTAAAAGTGTTGTGTACATTTCGTCAATATCAGTAATCAATTTCAATAAATATAATCCTTTTATTTTACACATGACTTTACTTTCCTATGTAACGAGAACAAAAACAAGAACAAGAACAACCTTCACCAAAAACAGGGGAGTAAACCGATATGTAAAATCCCCATTCCCCTACCGTGATTTGAACTCATAACCTAGTGATCGCTAGCCTAGTGTGTTACCACCTTCACTAAACCTCCAAAATTTATAGTAGAATTACGCAAGGAAGTAGAAGTAGGAGCTGAGTTTGACTTTGGGGCAGCCAGGATTGTTCTTGTTTGGAATCATATGAAATTGTTAGAAGAAGAGACAAGCAAAAAGGTTCATGGTTAGACTTTCGAATCATAAAGTAAGTGGTGCCCTTACGCTGACTACGGCTGCAGTCGTCCATGCGTGGGCTCCACATATCCCATTGCTATTTACTCGAGGTCCGTTTGTGACATGTGAAATAGAGTTAGATGTGACAAGCAACCTAAGTGGCGTCACTCACTTCATTCAGCACTAGTTTACCCATAGCTAGATGGACTCATACATTTCCCAAGGGTATTATTGCGAAGGGAACACAAATTGTGCCCAGCCGGAGATTGAACACGGCTAGCCGGACCCATTTTCCGAGCTGATACCCGCTCGGCCACAACACGCCTCCTCTCGAATCGTAGTTGCTGCTAAATCTGCGGCATTTTACCGAACGAAAAACCCTTCCCATGATTCATAGGAAAGGCTTACGTCATTTATGGAGACAACCTGGCGAAATAGTTCGCACTTTTGATATTTGCTCGATTACCGAGAAAGACGAAAATAAAAGCCGTTTGATTTAGGAGAATAGTCTGAAATTCAAATAGTCAAAAAATCCCTGCATTTTTAACTTGTTTGATAACGACATATTTATATTCTTCGGACAATTGACCATTATAGCGCAGGGCCCGGGTGTCTCTGAGTCTTTGTCTTGTCGGGTTTAGGCCTGTTGAGAAGTGGAAGCCACTCCGCACTTGTCTGGCCCTTTAAAAAGATATAACTTCTGTTTATCATAACACTGGGATTTTACACCTGAAGAAGGCCGAAGAATGGATCGGCCGAAACGTCGTGTTTACAACATAAACAAGAAGAAGGTGTTCAATCGTCCGAAGAACCATTTGAATATTAATGACTCTTCTCAAAACTATAGAAAACTGTCTGTCTGTCTCTGTCTCTCTCTGTCTCTGTCTGTCCCTGTCTGTCTCTGTCTTTCTGTCTCTCTGTCTCTGTCTCTTTCTATCTCTGTCTGTCTCTGTCTCTGTTTATCTATCTATACTAGTCTGTTCATATCTATCCATCTATCTATCCATCTATCTATCTATCTATCTATCTATATATCTATCTATCTATCTATCTATCAGTCTCTTCTTTGAGTTTCTATAAGGATATTCGTTTAAGGAAAAAACTACCCGAATTTCACCCCGAAATCCGAAATCCAAGTATTTTCACAAATGTTCTTTGTTTTTCAGTATGAACTCAAATGTATTCTTCCTAGCCGTACTTTGCTGTTCCTTGTACGCAGTCCAATCAAGTGAGTAACAATTATTTGCCTGTATAAATCTCAGAGACAAACGGTCGCTTATCTTATAAGAACGACAGACTTTCATTGATGGAAATAATGATCTTTGATTAAAGAAAAGAATTTCACCCCCAAATTCAGTTAATAAAATAAAAACTATTAAACTATCTGATTAATTGCGTCGTTATTTCAGTTTTTTGTTGCCAGGCTCTTTAGGATCGTTCCGAGTGCTCCAATTAATCCGAAGAGCAAGAGTCAGTCTCCAAAGAGGTTTGCTGTCGAACCTGAGACTGAGATCTGAACATTGTATTAATAGTGACAAAACTCCAACAAAACTCAGTGACAAAACTCCAAAGATTTGTAGTAAAAAATACAATGAAGAGTTGATAGGAGTATTCTTAAAACTTTTCTTAAGTTTAAAAGAATTATTTTATTTACAAAGAAAAAAAGAAAAAGAAAGAATACGAGAGGAAAAAGAAAGAGAGAGAAAGATAAAAATAAAGAAAGAGTGAAAAAGAAGAGAGGGAGAAAAAGAGGGGAAAAGAAAGAAAGAAAAAAGAAAGAAAGAGAGAGAGAAGGGGCAAAGAGAGAAAGGAAGAAAGAAAGAGACAAAAGAGGGGAAAAGAAAGAAAGAAAAAGACTGAAAGCAAGGGAGAAAGGAAGAAAGAAAGAAGAAAGAAAGAAAGAAAGAGTCATGATAAAAATTACCCTATCCAAATTTGAATGAAATGTTTTTGAAACATGTTTAATTTTTAATTTTTAATATTTTCTTTCTTTTTCCAAAAACCAACCTCTAGAATCTTACCGTCGGGTTTGCTTCACCACCAATTGGTCTCAATATGTACGAGGAATAGGAAAATTCACCCCCGATAAAATAGACCCCACACTTTGTACACACATCAATTTTGCATTCGCCAATCTCAAGGGAAACAAACTTGTCTCTTTTGAATGGAATGACGAATCTACGGAGTGGCACAAAGGCTTGTGAGTATTGAATCAAACTTTTCTTTTTAAAAAGCTTAGCGTATTTCCAGGCGTCGAAGACGCTATTTCTTTATCCTAAGAAATATTTGAAAATTTAACCCGCGTTTTCGAGGCCGAATATCCCATTGCTTAACGGCCTTCACCCCGTGACACCATTCACCCTCTCCAGGTTTACACACCCTGCTTTGACTTGATAATAGAACATCTCCATGACCACGCTCTATCCATTATACCCTCCCTGCCGGATGAGATGGGTAGAGATGGCCTTGTTTCATTCTTTAGAGGATGGAATAGACTGACCGTATTTGACGGAATATATGACACGCCCCCCTTTCCCCCAAAGAATGGCCCAAAAGGTAAACGTAACCTTGATTCATTATTATTTTAAATCTTTCCGATCAACGTTATTTACTCTCTGCCGGTGGGTAATCAGCCTGAGTAAAAGTTGCCATAAAAGCAACTAATAAAATGTAAGATGAAGCTAAAAAGTAGTCATGAAAATTTAAAAATAATAATTATTTATAATACTTCATCTTTTATTAGATGAAGTATTATCTAATAAAAGATGGAACATGAGTTTGACTTCCTGTCGTTGAACATGTTGAAGGAGAACTTCCTTAGATGACAGTTTGCTAGTTGCATATACAGGCTTCCCAGCAAAACAGATGATATCTAATTTCTGATGCAAATGTATCAAGAGTAGCATCAATCACTTTCAGAATGCGGCTTCTCATTTCGAGATCTTCAAGGTAAATAGTGTGCGGTTTGAAACTTTCCCAAGAATCTTTCTAATGAGTCGTATGGAAGCGGTCTCGCTGGGGATGTTTAGAGTCTTTCGGTAGCATACACCAAATGCAAAGGTGTCTTTTGTGAAGTTTCCCCACCTTACTGAGCGTGGAGATATCGTCACCTTTTCTTCTTTGTATTTCCTCTGTTACCCCAGCCTCACTTAACGTTTCAAGGGAGTCTTACATTTTTCGATTTCTGGCTTGTTGCAGCTTACGGGAACAAGGATATTCTCTTTTGCAATGTCTATGCCACAGTTTAACATTCGGTCCTGAAGCTCATTCTACCGTATCGTAAACGTTGTGAAAATTATCCAAACCCTTCCAGTTCAGTGCTAGTTCCTGTAATTCAGACCATAATGTGGCAGAATAATCTGTATGTTTTTCATCACAATGTTGTTTGCAAAGAATACAATTTCCTCCTTCCCAAGGTACTGAATCAGTCACATCTTCAAGTTGTCTCTTCTTTGCAACAATGAGTGGCTTCGACATGGTGCTATACAGAAAGAAGGTATACATAACTAATGGAAACGGAAAATTAAAAATCAGCTTTGCTTATGAGGTTTAAAAGTCACTACAGAATGTTTTGTGATTGCAGATACAATTTATTTGATACTTGGCCTAAAATCCTAGACCGAACAAACTTCTTAGCAGCTTTGGGATTGTTTTAGGTTGATAGCAGACAACAAAAGAGCAAGATAATTGAAAAGTTACCTTTTAATTTCGTCTCAAGGTTCACCCGTGACATCTGTAATGTTCTTATACATGGTCTGGTGGTTTTATGTGTTGGTTCGACCCCATTCACATAATTCCATACTCAATGTACACCACGGTGTCGGTGCCGCAAAATACATCCTTTCGATGCCACTGCTGCTGGTGCACAATTCAGCAGAGCCCATAAATCATTAGGGCCCAAGACACTACGACATCCTTATCTGGCCCTCGAGTTAATCTCAGGTTACAAATAAAAACATGGTAGGATAGGGTGAAATATATTATGTTTTATTGTAGTGGTTGTTAATTTCTAACTTCCTATGACGTTTGAAGCCAATACCATGTTTCTATGCTTTGGAATGTTAATAAAATGCCAGATATTGAATGAGAATTGCGGTAATGCTTGGTCTGACGGATGTAAGATATGGTAGTTGAACACAGCATACAAAGTCCAAAACAGTCATACAAAGGCTCCACAAAGTATAACTATACAACGTATCGATCAGATATTAACACAATAATGAAATTAGAAGCCATTAACAACTTCAAACCCAACACTGCAATGCCCTGTGTTCTGGCCAGTGTTGCCAACTCAAAAAATAATTTCACGCTAGTTTGACTGCCAAAAAGCACTAAAAACTAGTGTTTTCCTATGAACTGGTGTGCATCTTCAAAGTCCTCAATCAGCGCTGCAACCTCAGGGCCAGCTACAATCTATCGCCGGAGGGCATTAGGTTTGTTTGTAAGACCTACATCACTCTTGATGTAAGCATTATTATTCTGAGAATTGCCGAGAAGACCGGTTGGTCTTCTGAATGGTGAAATTGCAGCATTAAATCCCCTGGCAACATTTGGGTATCTTGTTTGTAATTCAGTCATGTCATGGAGATGGACTGGGATCCAGCGGGCATAGTTAGTATGGCCCAGAGCAAATAATCAGGGGACGAGCTCTGTCAGAGCATTGAGATACATGCTGAAGGAGGACTGCTGCAGTGCAGCTTGAGTGCCATGACTGTTGCCAAGTACTGGAATTGAGGGCAGCTCTCCTCCCTCTGAGAACCAATCGTCAAACCCCAAAGGCTCATCTTCTGTATCTGTGTGGCGGTTATTGTAGGTCCGATACTGCAGGATGTATGAAGCAGCTGCTGTAACTTGATGGGCACATCTAGTGCAAGCAACAGGTGCTGCATGCAAGACTCGAACTGGCATCCCTTTTGCATCGGGATACCTGGTTTTCCGTACGAGCTTCTCTACCACTTGAGCTACGGCTGGCAGAAGATAACATCTAAACTTTAAACTTGTGAGTGAGTACTGTATTTGGCTTTCAGGGTTACTAGGATCGAGATTATGCCCGTTTTTGCATGTGGTTCCAAGGAGATAGGTTTGACCAACCATTGATGGCCATTTTGGAAAATGGCTGTCATGGCCACCAGTGAGTGAGTTTGTGATGGCCCAATATCCAGTTTTGTTCTCATTATATCCATCAACATATCTGCCAAATTTGGTGCTTTGATCACAAAATGAACAATTGTCATGATATTCTGAGCTATGCCGCCCCACTATTTAAAGATAAATACCATTATACATTATTATATATTCGGAGGTACGAAGTGGCGTAGCGGTTGCTGGTATGGAAAACGGAATCACCGAGTTTGAGTTCCCAAACGGCCGTAGTACGTTCTAATTAATCGATACGTTGGATTAAAACTTGGACTTAAAGATACTAAAGTGCTTATCTGAGCCTACAAATCCGTTCGTCTAATACCAGAAAGAGACTCTTGCTCAGCACTATTACACGAAAAAATGGATACTTTGCAACTACGTGGTGCACAAGAGATTCCCAAATTCCCAAATGGTGATGCTGTTTGTATGATTGGATTCGAAAGGGCGTCCTCTACTTTTGGTTCCTCCCGGAGAAGCAAACGATTGATTCGAACAAGTAATGATCTGAATTAGAATTACCTTGATGAAAATACTACCAATATAGTTTGAACCACAAATTCATTGCCGGGTATAAACTAAGGGACCAACTTAGCATCAACTTACATTGTAAACCTATTTTAGAGAGGAATTTTTAAAAATGAAAGAAAACTTTTCCTACTCATTGAAGGGAATGTGTGCGCCAAATTCCAAGTTTCTACTATGAACGGTTAGGGCAGAGCGAAATCCGGATACATAGATACATAGATACATATAAATGTCAGAACACATGAATAACCTAAACCCGGCAACTGTGTTTAAACCAGTCTGTTGTGTTTAGCGGTGATTAGCAATTGAAGGAAGCAACCGAGAAAAGCGTCCGGAATTAGTTTTGAGAATTGACGTAATATTCCCCCAGGATAAGGCTAGAACGCATGTGTCCCTGGTGACCAGGCAAATATTGTTACAGCATCATCTGCCGTATTCACCAGATATTGTACCTTCGGATCACCATTTATTCTGGTTTTCACACAATTGTATTAACGAAAACAAATTATGTTCCTGGAAGACTGAAAAAGGACCATCGAACAGTTCTTTTCTCAGAAAAATAAATCGTTCTGAGAGGATGGAATTACGAAGTTGCCTGAAATATGACAGAAGATATGTCCGGAATTAATTTTGAGAATTGACGTAATATTCCCCAAGGGTAACTCTAGAACGCTAAATTTAATGTCGAAAGTAAAAAAGATATTTCTCTTAGTACCTCTGCCAACGTCTCTCTATCCGTCTGTTTGTCCACACGATATCGCCAAAAGTTCTCAATGAATTCCAATGCAGTCTTGTGGAAGGGTGGACCACGGGCTACGAAAGAAGTGATTAAATTGTGGGGTGTATCCAGGAATTTGCTTTCTATTGAGTGATATTTTATTATTCTGTAGGAAAATAGATTAAAAACGAACAGTTGAAACAAGCTAAAATTAAATTTCAAGGGAAGTAACTCAATATCTGTACATTTAAAGTTCTCTCACTTTTTAAAGTTTTATTTTTATTTTTATTCAGTTTTTGTTACTGTACGTCGATGGCGAATAAAAAAATGCAGCCAACCATAATTTAAAAATAAATATAAGTCCGTTTTTAAAAATCATTTTCTAACACCATGAATGTTTCTCTTGTGTAGATACGAACAGACAATGGACTTAAAGAAAGTGCAGCCCTCTTTAAAAGTCTTGTTATCTGTTGGTGGCTGGACATTGGGGTCTACCCCATTCACGGCGATAGTTTCGACGGCAAGAAACAGGAAGAAGTTCATCGAAGGGGCGATTCAATTCTTGCGTAAACACAATTTCGATGGTTTGGATTTAGATTGGGAATATCCAGCAAACAGAGGAAGCCCACCAGCCGACAAACGCCGATTTACACTATTCGTGCAGGTAAGACGAGACAGCAGAGATTTGTCTTTTGACACACACGATCGAATTTGTCTGGTCTTGGGAGCAAATTAAGTAGCTTCAGTACCAAAAGAATCAAATAACTTAAAATCCATCATCAGACCAAATTTCTATGGTCTCGGGACCAAATTAAGTAGCTTCATTACCAAAATAATCAAATAACTTAAAATCCATCATCAGATTAGGCTTGCGGGAATATATGTCGTATCTCATCATTCGTGTGTAAGTGATTGTTATCTTTTGTAAATTTTCCTTCAGTACCAAATCGTTATTTTCGGAATCAAATAGCTTTGTTTAGTACCAACGTTTGCTCAACGTTGGTCTATACTAAATGGCAACGCTGAACATCATCTAAATTCTTAGCGTCTTTTGGAGCATTCACTGCAAGGATAATACAATAAATGGAAATGTCGCAAACCTGTCACAATGTGTTTGTTCCTTTGGAGTGGCGGATTAACCATTAGGTTGAGTAGGCTTAAGCCTAGAGCCCTGGAAGGGCGGGGGTTCCAGAGAAAAAAAGGTTTAATTGAGTGTACACATGAGTATTTTGAATGATATTTCAGTACTTTAAGTAGATATGTTGAATTTATTCGTGTCTTTTAGAATTACCTCAGACATTAGGGAATGCTCCGAGTTTCTTTAATACAATGGTAAGATGAGATATAACATTAGAAACAGATGAACAATAACATTTTAAACACTTTTTAAAATTTCTTTTCTTCAGGAATTAAGAGATGCCTTTGAACAGGAAGCTTTAAAGACCAGGAAACCTCGATTACTTTTGACATCTGCAGTTGCCGCAGGAAGACATATTATTGATACTGCCTACGAGGTGCGCCCTTTGTCCGAGTAGGTGCCGCATTATTATTATTATTATTATTATTATTATTATTATTATTATTATTATTATTATTATTATTATTATTATTATTTAATGCATCCTGTAGAGCCGTGTCCAAATTATGGTCCTGGGGCGCTCTAGGGAAGTTTTTATTTTGTCGACAGTAATTTGCGTAGTATGTGGACTGTTCCGAGTAGGATGATCTTTTGGACTACGTGGATATTGATATTACCTGGGATACGGTTGGTGAACTTTTCCGTTCCATTCTTCAGTCCTAGAGCTCCGATGACCACTGGTGTTATGTTGGTTTTCATACCCCCACATCCTGTTGATCTCGATCTCCAGGTCCTTTTATTTGGACATGTTCTCCGTGATTTTCACGGAGGTGTTTCTCTCAGATGGTATTGCTATGTCGATGAGCATACACCTCTTTTCTATTTGCTGTTATTTCCCTGTCAGTTTGGACGGGCATACAGCCTGAGACAATGTGGTCGACCGTTTTCCACAGATCCTGCATTGTTGGTCTGCTCCATCCTTTATTATGCGATGGTGATAGGATCTAGTTGCGAGGCTTTGTTCTTGTGCAGCAATGTTCAGGCCTTGCGTTTCTGCTTCCCGTCCGGTGCTCCCCAGCCACTGGTGTGTCTTTTGTTGGTCTACGTCTTCATCTTTCACCCTTCTAGGTTACTTCCCATGCATTCTTTTTCCTCCCATATGTTTTGCAGTTGTTGTTGGCCATATTGTTTTGCCTTCTTCTTTACTCGTTTGGCGTAGATGGTGGTCGACTCCTTTTCTATTGTTGGGGTTTCGGGGACATCAAGCTATTTCTTGAAGAGTGCCCCCTCTTTCTTAATGGTGTGGATCTGGTGCTTTACTTTAGTGGATCATCTGTTTTGACAGGTATGCATCTAACCCGGATAGTGGTGGTCTTGAACGTAATTTCAAGTTGAACTAGGCCCCGCCCCCTTGAAGCTCTTGGTAAAGCTTGCCGATATCTGCTTTCGGGTCATGCATTTTCTCCTTGTCTTCGTGTCCAGTCTCTTGATGTCAGTCAGTTTCCAGTTGATGGCGTTAAAGCTCTGTGTTACTACAGGTATCGGTATGGTGCTTATAGCTTTGAGCCTATTGGCTGCACTGAGCTCGCTTTTGAGTATCATACGCACTCTCCTGAAGTACTCTTTCCGGATCTTCTCCATAGTTGAGTACTGCATGCCATCGCCTTCGTTCACCCCTAGGTACTCGTATGCGCCATCCTGGTCTAGCTCCTTGATCGTGGTGTTGATGCCATGGTCTTTGTTACAATTTTGGTCAGCTTTCCTCTTCTGAAAGTGGCTTTGGCACACTTTTCGAACCCAAACTTCATCTTGATGTCATTGCTGAAGGTCTTGACAATGGTGAGTAGGCCCTTCTGTTGGTTGTCGTATTTGGCAAACGTCTTCAAGCCGTTTGGTGTTGTGTATCCATAATTGCTACAGGTTAGCAGGTTGCTTATTGGCGCTAGTGCAAGGAAGAAGAGCAGTGGTGATAGCGAGCCCCCTTGGAAGATCCCACTTCTGATGTTCATCGGTCTCGATGTTAATGACCCATCTGCATGGTTGAGATTGGTCTTTCAAGTTTTCGTGTTCTCCGTGATGAATTTGATCGTTTGGGGGCATACTCTGTAGATCTTGATGCGTTTCTCTATCCAGGAGTGTGGCACGCTGTCAAATGCCTTTCTATATTTACAGAATTGCCTTGTTGATCAGTAGCTAGTCCCTACAACTAGCTACTGATCAACAAGGCAATTCTGCAAGAGGCCAAGTCGAGAAAAAATAACCTATCAAAAGCATGAATCGACTATAGGAAGGCATGTGACAGCGTGCCACACTCCTGGATAGAGAAACGCATCAAATCTACAGAGTATGCCCCCGAACGATCCATAGCTTCCCTTCTTGCACCCCTTCTGTGCTGCTGGGATCAGGTTTTCAGCGAGGAAGCTGTAGATTCTCTCCGTGATGATGGAGGTGAGGATCTTTTATGTTGTTGGTACGCAGGTGATGGGCCTGTAGTTCTCGGATTCTGCGTCTCTTTGGGAGCAGGTACGTGACACCCAATGTTAGCCATTTGGGTCATTTCTCAGGATTCCTGATTTTGTCATTTTAGGCCCATGTGAGGTCTTCGTAGATGCTGAGCAGGCTCTTGATACAGACATTAGCAATTTTGTAAATCCCTGGTGCTTTCCAATATATATATTATTTGTTGTTAATAGGAGCAGTGGTCCTGCTGTTGTTGGATCCATGTAGCTCTTTCGTTATGTCTCTTGTTGCTTCCCCAGATTTCACTCTAGAACTCCTCAACCTCTTCGGAAGTAGGCGGTACGCAGACGCCTATCTTCTTCTTGCCCAGCTAGAGTCGTTTGGTATCTTCTTGTTCTGCCAAAAGAACTTGCTTCTTTTGGTG
>VCCN01006572.1:480400-498774 GCA_006491835.1 Architeuthis dux
TATATATATATAGAGAGAGAGAGAGAGAGATGTGTGTGTGTGGGGGTGTGTGTGTGTGAAAAAAGAAACTCAAACTATATATTAAACGATAGCTGAGATGATATTTAATGACCAAGCAAAATGGTTTTCTTCATATTTCGATGTTTATTTCCATCTTCAGAAAATAATTTCGGAGTAAAAGTATGTTAACAAAAATTAATGAGCACGGGATTAACAAAATGAACGGACCTTTCTTGTTCTTTAATCAATGACTCATTCCGTACACAAACATTTGGAGTAACTTTCCTCCTTTATTGTCTGTAATTTTGAGAAGAGTCGATTTTGTTTTGTTCCTATAACTCTTTTATGGTCGCCTTCTCTTTTCATACGTATAGTACACATGAGGAAGGCCGCAGAATGGATCACTCAAACGTTATGTGAACAAAAAGTGGAATGAGTTCAATTGTCCGAAAAACAAGTTTCAGCTACATAGCACCCAGACTATGGAATTAATTACCCTATGATATCCGGAACATACATAGATTAGCAAGCTTTAAATCAAAAATAAAAACTGTCTTGTTTCGAGACTTTCATAAAAATATGAACTCAGTAAATATATACACTTTGTAATCGTAACTGTAGCTCCTGCCCTGTGTTTTGTAACTTTTGTGCACTTTCTTCTTACTCTTCATTAATAGACATTATATTTTTACTGCAATTAATTGCATATGTTTTTGTCCAGTGTGGACTTAAGTATTGAGGTTCTCGAGAAAGGGCGCTTTCTAAAAATACATATATTATTATTATACTATAGTTTTTCAAATGAACAAAATACCTCACATACGGTATTATTAATGTAATGTTTTTTGTATATAACTATTTGTGGCTTCAATATATGTAACTAAATGTGATTTTTCGTTTCTGTATTGTCCAGGAATGGGTGGCTAATTACTGGGTATCCAAAGGTGCGCCCAGAGAGAAAATAAATATTGGATTAGCCCTCTATGGACGTGGTTTCAAATTGGCTGACCAACGAAATACTAAACCAGGGGCCCCGGCCGTTGGACCATCAAGACGAGCTAATTTCACCGGGGAAAGCGGTGTTCAAGCCTACTACGAGGTAATCGTCTGTAATTTCGGATAAATTACTGCATTTTCTGCCATATAATTAACATATGTTTCATCTGGGGGAGGCAGCATTCTGGTGAACTGGGATATATGAGTCCCGGCAATGCGTTGGCCTACCACAAACGCCTTTCTGGTATAATGTGCACAGTGGGATTTTTTTTGGGGGGGTGGGGGTGCCTCAGATGGCGGGAAATGTAGTGAAGGTTGTCCCCCGGTTTTCGAAAGTTTGCTTTACGCCACCTTTCGCTTTAAAAAAAAAAAGGTGAGAGGCGAAATAGCGTCCAGCGTCTGTTTTGCAGCGAGCCGTTACAGAGGCAGCGCGCATCCTCTTCCCCTCTCTCTCTCATACATCTCAGTCTCCTGTACCTCCCATCACCTCAAACTCCAACGACTCAGCCTAACATACCTTCATCATTTTGGGTGTCTGGAAACGGTCAAAAATCTTTCCATACCATTTCTGTATCGGTCAAAATCAATGGGTGAGTAGTACACATAGTAGTACATTGCTGGTTTTATAGGTCATCGGTCAGGATTTGGATTCACATACGGAGTGCAAGTTATTTGAGTCTGCTCATACTCTTTGGGAGAAAAGAAAACTTTCCATCCCTCGATCGTAGAGAGAGGGGTGGGGGGTCTCAAAAGAACAAGCCTTCCTGCTGCATGGTCAAACTCCACTCCATTCCGACTGAAGATGATAACAGCAATGTTTGTAGAGTATATATAATACACAAATTTAAAAAAATATAAGAAATTTTCGTAGATATGTAACACTTGTCAGTTTGGCTCAGTCGGTAAGAGAGCCGCCTACCGATTTAGCCTGTGATTTCAAATCACAGTAGGTTAATGTTAATTTTATATATCGGTTTGGCTTAACGTAACATTTAATCGTTTACTCCCCTGATTAGGTGAGGATTGTTCTTGTTCTTGTTCTTCTTGTTCTTCTTGTTCTTGTTCTTGTTACGGTGGAAAAGCAAAGTCAACACCAGCCTCCGAGTTGACAAAAAATAAGATTCCACCGTAATATTTTTGCCGTTTTCCAAAACTGTTTTCGGAAAATTATTTTTTACGTGCAGGCTCCTTTTGTAATTAAAAAATAAAACAGGACGACATTCATATATTTATTTTCACAGAAAAGGAAAGAAACTTCATTTTGCCATTTTTAAATGATGGCTTCTCCGAGGACGAATTTGAAACCTTCATGAATAAACACCATCGTCCTTAATTTGAAAAAAACTTCACAAATGATGAGAAAGGTTCTCGTATGTTTCTGCTGTGCTGCTATTCTTTGATTGGTTCTTTAAAATGTGTACTTTGTAATTCTGAAGAAAAAACACCATACAGTTGTCTGTGGCTAAATACTGTATTTGCTCTCCAGGTTTGTTTAGCAATCAAAGATGGCGCCCAGAGACATTGGATGACGGATTCAGAAGTGCCATACATTGTCCACAAAGGTGAATGGATTGGATATGACAATGAAATCAGTTTGGCTTTGAAGGTAATTCATTCGCATTTTTTTCTCTCGGCTTTTCATTCAGCTTCTGTGCAAATTCCTTAGTCACGACATTTTCTCTTTGGGATTCGTGAATTCATTACCACTAGGCTATACTGCCGGTTATCATGAGTGCACAAATATAAAATGCATGTGATATTAAGTGAAACATTGCAATTGCAAATACTGATATATTCTTTAAGGGTTAATATAAAAAGAGTTCAACCCTAACCAAACAACACTTTAATGACATAATCTTATTTCGAATGGTCTTTAATCAATATATATATATATATATATATATATGTGTGTGTGTGTGTGTGTGTGTGTGTGTGTTAGTGTTACTAGCAGGGATACCCGGCGTTGCCCGGTGGGAAAATAACTGCAAATATAACCAAAACAGGAAAAGTATGTTCTTTTATATATATCTTCTTACACAACACAACCAATGAAAAAAAGAATTGACAATTATTTACACTATTTACACATGTAAAAGTAGCTGTAACGGAAGAAATATTCTGATTCACAAAAAAGAACAAATTAGTTCGACAGGGCATCTGGATGCACTACATAAGTGCTTCTCCCATTGGGTGCCAGCATGAAAAGGTTGTCCGATGATCCAACCCTAGAACAACCAATATAATGTAGTCCATCGGAAAAGCATGGATAAGCCAGGTAAAGTCTAGCGATCATGCAAGATTGTCCGTGCTCCTTTATAATATTTGATAATTTTAGTCTGAAAACGTTTCTCAGGGTTGCACAACTTTTTACAACAAATGAAGAAAAAAAATCAATTCGTTTAGCAAGTTAACCCCATTTATTAATTACCTCCAAGAATGTAATTGTTTGGCTGCAAAATGGCCGACAAAAGTGCATTTAATCCAAAACTGACCCCTGGGACGATTCTGCGTAAATGAATGACCTAAATTGACCACTTATTTAACTGAATTTGACTTTATCAGCTCGACCATTAGTGAGGTAAAAAAATGTTTGTACTTCATAACAAACTCAATATTATGCCATAAATTGATTTAGTTGGCTAGAAATGACCTCAAATGACTTCGAATGACCTCCAGGATGACCTCCAGTGACCTCTCATTCATATTAACCAATTATTTGTAAACGACAGTTCTTCCTCATTACGACGTCTACGCATTCCTCTCGCTCGGGTTATATATTTAAAAATAAAGGCCTCTTAGGAAAGAAATAAAAACTAGTGCAATTTGATGTGACCAGAATGAATCCGGATTTTTACACTCAAAAAATGACGGCTTTAATTAAGTAACTTTGCAATTGCATTGTACTTTAGTATTTTCTTGTTTATGTTCAACATTTCCAGAATATTAAACTAATCTAAAGGTCAAATTAAGTAAAGATCAAGTTTAACGTAACAGAAAATTCTATTTCTACTCATCAAGTTACGTCACTAGACGTCTTCTGATAATGTAAGCGTGACAGACGACAAATGCACATTGCTAATTATTATATGTATGGATAGAAGATAGATTAAAGCCTTTTTCGATTGAACTTTTCGTCTTGTTTTCTGTGACAGGTGGACTGGATCAAAAGAAACGGATTTGGTGGTGTGGCAGCCTGGGCTTTGCCGTTTGATGATTTCAACAATGTCTGCGGCAAAGGAAAATATCCATTGATGAAAACAATCCGTCGAGTTTTGGACGAGTGAGTTATTTTACTAATAATCATTCCCGATAAAAATGAAGACGACTCTTTTTTCCACGTGTAGGTTATTTCTGGAGCATAGGGTCCCATGGCGTTTCAGTTTTTACTGAGTGGAGTTGCTAGCCCTACGATCAAGATGGACTACCTTACAGAGCTAACGGGCTCCCACTTCCCTACTATCTACCCTTAGCTAATGGTGTGGTATGCGTGGATGTATGCCTTTCCTAAGGGCATAAGTGAACGTAAACAGCATAGGCTGAAACTAAAACTCCGGAACCCCAACTCTTTTTGCTGCTTCTTTTTTTAAAGCTGTCCCGGCCCGAAGAAAAGATCGAGCTAAACTTGCAGCTTAACTGGTTCTTTCAAGGGTGCTCGGGCTCGAGCGTACAACCCGGTACCTGTCCTTTTAAATCCGGGTGCTTAGAATGGGAAAGTGCGAGTGGCATAACCGGACGATAGAATCAGCGAGCCGAGTTCAAACTCTGACCGAGACTGTTTACGTTCACTTCGTACTAATGCCCTTGGGAAAGGCACGCATCTATCGCTTCTCCCCCTAGATATGGGTAAAACAGCAAGGCTCTCTAGCCTTGGGAGGCAAACAGTCTAGGAAAGGGACAACTCTGAATTCAAAATCGTGGAGAAGGCAACGGGGAACTCCACTATCCCCCCCCCACACACACAAACAATCATGGCAATGCACAGTTGAAAGCTGTGGAGAGCCATGATCTCCCACGTCCTGAATAGATCAATGGCACAGAGAGAAGGCTTAGAATGGATAGTCCTGTAAATGTAAAATGTAAAACTCGCTTTCATTTTTGGAACGGAGAGTACATATTGCCTCCTATGGGGCAATTATTTGTTTTTGGTTTGTATCCAAGAAGAGGTACCAGAACTTTGACATAAAAGCTCATATCGGTCGGGATAGTGATTATAAAACATTTTAGATGCGCTACGCTTCTCTAGCAGCGATAGTCGTCACTGACAAGTTTATATATCAACATATTGAACTTTTTAATTACGTAATAAAATAATATTTGTTAGTTCTTTTTCTAAATTCTTGAATCAAACTGTGACGTAAGAAGCTAAGACACGTTTTTAACATATCTCATATTGCGGTGTTTAATTTTTTAAAAACATTTCACTGAACTCGTGTTTAAATAGCGCATCTATGGTCTGAATTTCAGGCTTGTTTTATAAAGCAGGAAATTACGCAAATACGGCTTTATGACTTCAGAACAGTCGCTTATTTCCTGTTATTCACACAAAAAAGGTTTATTGTTAAGTATGTTGGAAAATAAGAGTTTAGTCCTTTATGAGACTTTTGTAGAGAGAGCATACCACATTAGTGAAATCCAACCTCTTACCCCCCCACACACACACACACACACATACATGGAGACCCATGACCGGTTTATCATACTTGTAGGCAAATCTATCAAAAACGAAAACCAGAATATGCAATCTTTATACATGTGTTCACAAGAAGTTTAATGAGGGTTCATGCTGAGAACATACAAAATTACGATTTGACTTCATGATGCCTTGTTCCCACCCGTTAAAATCCCTTGCCTTGTAGGCTTGTTTTTTGTTTCCACAAGAAACACGATTTAAATATAAATTATGATGCTATTTTCTTT
The DNA here is from genome assembly GCA_006491835.1 of Architeuthis dux. Lineage (NCBI taxonomy): Eukaryota > Metazoa > Mollusca > Cephalopoda > Oegopsida > Architeuthidae > Architeuthis > Architeuthis dux. The sequence goes on from VCCN01006572.1 coordinate 486,314, forward strand.
ACTCTCTTTCAGAGACGAGAAGAAAAACGGTAATGAATTCTCTGTTTCTTTCTTCTTCTTTTGCTGTTTGCATTCACAATTAGCGGCGAATCATCGTCTGATTTACAAACAAAACGAAGCGATTTTTTATGGAAGCATACAATCATTCATACCAATCTACTCGCAGACACGAATGCTTACTGAAACTTATTTTGTAGACTGTGTTTGGCTCGAACAATTTAATTAATTTGTCGTGGGTGGGCATTCAAAACATCAAAATTAAATTTGAAAGACTAATGGGGAGGCGATTATTTTCTGTGTCTTGTATACTTAATCTTGCATCTTCTAAGATCCGTTGTACCATAATGCGCTTGCGTGAACAAACTCTCCCGTTGGGATACTCAGTCGGCTGTGAGACTCCACTGAGTGAGCTTGTGTATTGTATGACCATCGCATTCACAATGACAGAGCTTGCCCATTCTTCACATCTGGGTTTTTTTTGGTTTTGGCAAAACATCGCATCACATAGGTGTCCCCGCCCCTACAGTTAAGATTTGACTCTCTGCGATTTCCGGCTTTTTACAAAGAAATTTCAGACCGTGGACAAGACGAGGCAGCTGATGGCGACACCGAAACAGAACCTTGCATACTGTTTTGAAAAAAAAAACATTGGGATAAGTGTGTGAGGTGCGAAGGGGTGTACTCTGAAGGGGACTAAGGTGTCATTGCCCTAGGCAGGCTATTTCTTTCGTTATTAACAACTGGCTGGTTACTTTCCTGGCAGACCTCGTTTAGAAGACGTACTCAGGCTACTTGGTGGCTGAAGTAGTTGCTTACTTTCTCTCTCTCTCTCTCTCTCTCTCCAGCGCCAGTGGTCAGCGTTTGTGCCAAGGTAGGATTCCAAATGTTGAAGCAGACACACCCAATCCACCGTCTCCTCATCATTTGGCTTTTGTGTCGGACTACATTAAGCTGAGAAAATACAGCAATACCTTGAATAGTGCGGTTTTGAGATGTGTGTTTTTTTAGTGTAGTACGGTTAAGGTATTCCTGTACAAATAAATGTAACTAAGTATAAGCTGGAAAAAAAACACATTCAATTATTATAAGACCTTGAACAGCGCGGTTTTGAAAAGAAATGTTTTAACTGCACTAATCAAGGTATACCTGTATCCGCACAGAAAACATTCCTTTTGGGAAGAGGGTGCAAACTATTAGCAATCTATGTTATTTCATATAAACCATGTATTCCATATAAACCAATATATTTCATATATTCTATATAAACCATGTATTCCATATAAAGCAATACATTTCATATATTCCATATAAACCATATATTCCATATAAATTAATATATTCCATATATTCCATATAAACCATATATTCCATATAAACCAATATATTTCATATATTCCATATAAACCATATATTCCATGTAAACCATATATTCCATATAAACCAATATATTTCATATATTCCATATAAACCATATATTCCATGTAAACCGTATATTCCATATAAACCAATATATTCCATATAAACCATATAAACCAATATATTCCATATATTCCATATAAACCATATATTCCATATAGACCAATGTTTAAAGAACTTAAGGACTTATAGTGTTTTAAAAAATTATTTTATTCATAGATCACAGGTACATCGAAGAGCCAGAAGTGACAGAAGAGACGCAGGTTCCAGAACGTACGTCGTCCATTGATCTCTTCAGGAGACATTTTCCTCTTCTCTGCATTAGTCATTCGTAAAGTCTTCTATTAGGCGTGTGCGAAAGTTCGTAGAGACTGAAGATTCAGTTGAAATCCCGGTTTTCGCTGGAAACTTTTACACACAACTAATAATCATCAATGATAATCAATAATACCTTAATTAACTTGTTGCTAAAAGTGTAATGTTGTGCATTAGCTGCTGTGAATCTGTGATTGAAGGCTTTATGCGGGTGGGGGTCATTCACAAACACCCCACCCCTCCCAGATGCTGCATGGAAGAAAAAAAGAAGAAAATACCCTAAATAGGGTACCATCAAGATCAGAACCATAAACCCATGAAAAACAACTAAATTCTTGTGTATTATTAGTGATTACAGAAAGAAATCACACGTCAGTAATTTTATACTGAATAACATGAATAAATATCATAACGTTAACAATGCTATTTATATCTTTTGTAAACCAAATATTAATAACCTTTAAATATGTTTTTCGGGATTACTTTCATCAATATTACTAGTATATGCATACTTGCGTTTTTGTTTGGGCATGTGTGCATCAATAAACGTCTTCGATCAGGAAGGATCACGTTAGAAATTAAAATGACATTTAGAATCTTTGGGAAAACCACAAAAAGGCTTCCATCGAACGAGCAACATTCACAAAAAGAACATGTAAAATCAGAAATAGCTCCGAATATCTTTTAGAAAGACATTATGGGTCAGTTTTTCAGGGGCGGATTCAGGATTTTGAGCAAAGAGCGGGTCTGGTTTGTGTAGGGCTTCCAAATGGAAAGAATTATTTTTACAAATAAATACGTAATATGTGATCCGGTATTTTTCATTTGCATTTGAGTCGTAGCTTTTTACCACAAGAATTGACAAAAGAGTAAAGTAAAAGTAATTAAATAAAGAAATTTATCACAGAACCAATAAAAAAACAAAAGAATAATAAACAGTCTGTCATCCCATGCTGTTCTCTACAAACGAACGGACCAGCAGTTGAAAACAGGGGCGGATCCAGGATGGTGTCCAGAGGAACCGGACCTCCACCTGCTAGGACAAAACACAATTAAAACATTTCTTTAAATTTCTAGATAAAGAAATGTTATTAATAAAAAAAACTCACATAATCCCAAGTAATCATGAAGACATCTTCCTTATATTAGATGAAAGAAATATTAATTTTTTAAAGGTTAATTTATGATTACTTTGTCCTAGCAGGTGGAGGTCCGGTTTCTCTGGACACCATCCTGGATCCTGTTTCAACTGCCGGTCCGTTCGTTTCTAGAGAACAGCATGGGATGACAGACGGTTTATTCTCAAAGTTAGGGTGGGGATTGTGACGTCTGGTTTAAGAAGTCAGAAATTTACACAACGATTAATAAAATGACAACATGTCAGCCTTACACAGAAACAAATCTCGGTTGCAAACAACTGATGATCCCTACAAGAAAATAATTTTACTTATAGTACTATAAGATCTAATTCTGTGTAAAACATAAATCACTCTGAACATCGCTCATTATCAGTTATATTATTTATTTTATTAGATGATGTATTGTAAATCATTATTAATAATTGTTTGCTTCATTGCCGAAGGGAAACCGGCCCGAGTTTAGTTGCAATAAAAAGCAACAACAATTGAGATGGAGGTAAATAGTAGCAAAAATAAATGAATAAATAATGAATTATTATTGTTGTTATGATTTTAAAAGCCAAAAAACCTTTTCTTCTTGTTAACGAACATCATTTGTCCTGCAATCGCTCATTTGTTTGTATCTTGTTTCTTTCCACAGTCAACAACGAACATGTCGGGATTCTCAAGGCTGAACCCAAATATGAACCAGGTACCACATTTTCATTCATTCATCCATTCATTTAGCTCTTCATTCATTCATACATTCTAGTGTATTCATTGAGTAGTAACTAGTGGCTTCCAAGTGACAGCAAGATTTTAGTAATCTCGTCTGTATAGTTTTTATTCTTCCCGGATTTCCAGTTCTCCCAATCTCTTTGCAAAGGTCTTCTGGGCTGTTCCAGGCGTGCCAACAATGATGGGTATTTCAGTTTACAATTGACGGCTTCGGGGCCAGTTTAAGCAATAAAATCTCAGCAAATCTTTACACAAGGAAATTCCACACGATGTGAGCAGTTTCCAAAAACACGATCCTTTGGTGTCGTGGTAAAATACGAGAGGCAACGGGAGGCAATATACCAATTACCAGTAACAATTGCTCTAATCAATGAATAACCATAATCCTAACCTTAAATTATTGAATTAAACACAAAAAAAACTCTGTATGGAAGCTGTTTTAAATTGCATTCCCTTTGTTTATTGTTACAAGAAGCAAGGGGAAGCAACGAGAAGCGATGAAAAGATATCATTTATTACCAGTAAAAAGGGTAAATCTTTTAGAAAATCCATTCTCAAATGATTGCAGCTCTAGTCATAGAGATATTGATGCTTTGTGGAGATCGGATTCAAATCCGTGGGATTTTGTTTCTAAAATGTATTTCTGTTTCAGTTACAGAAAGTGTCAGAACTCGCCAATCACAAGATCAAGCCGGTAAGAATATTTCTTTGGAGTCTGGAGTTGGCTTTGTTTTCCTACCGTAACAAGAACAACCATCTCCAAAAACCGATATGTAAAACCCCATTCCCCTACTGATTGAACTCACAACAAACTGATCGTTAGCCGGCTGTCTTATTGACTGAGCTAAATTGACAAGTCTTAGATATTGACGAAAATGTATCATACATATACGCATGGGCTTATTTCATTCTAATAAATAAATATAGAAAAAATATTTTTATAATTTGTATTTATTATATATACAATACAACAGTTGAGACTTTCAAGGAGCATTAAGCTGACGCATGCAACAGAAACCGGGGCTTCGTCACCTGCCGCCATACTCCATTGGGAGTTGTCTCTTAAGAGACGGCACTGTTTGCCCCACCCCCTTTTTTTAATAACTAACTCTCCCTTATTGCAACAGAGTCGTCTTTTATTCTCCTGTGCAACACAGATTTGTGTCCGAAACTTTGAAGTACTTCCCACACGAGGCAATGATTTCGTCTCCATTTCTCGAATGGAAATCCAATCATTGCGTGTGGCAATTGTGGGTTTTTACGGATCCTGGGTGCTAGCCCGACGCCCAAGAGGGACACCCTTACAGGACTAAAGTTGAGCAGTGGTCAGCAAGCTAGTCTCGCAAACTATTATTTCTGCATATGGGGTCAATCCTCATTGTAAAAACTGCATATTTGTGGCCTTGTGCCAGACTAAGCTGAACTTAGTAAATACCTAAAACGCCTTACCGTGGAACAGTTGTTAGGAAGCTTATCTTGCAGAACGTTATTATTGTATTGAGTTCGACCTCACTGGGTGCCCACTATTTTAGCCTCGTGTCGTTTTAAGCAAAGTCCGTAGCCTTATGATGAAACATTTATTTTACACACAAAATACTTATTTCACAACATAATCTCCTTACTTGTCAATGCACTTAATTCAGTGCTGATTATTAATCACATATATCGAACATTATACAGTAAAAGTTTCAGCTCAAAATTCAGCTAAGAACTACGTGTCAGGCTACGAACTTGTTGATCCACCGTCGTCAATACTTCGTATGTCTATCGGCTTGGCGCATTTTCACAGAGATATAACAATTCCACAAGCGTCGATGGGTGATATGCTAATGGCTTGTTCAAAGCTATATGTGAGACTAACAAGTTGTTTTACACACAGAGCATCAGCTCGAGGGAAAAACGAATCTGAGATTCTCATATGAAAATAGGACACATTTACTTGTTTTAACTTCACACAACTAGAATTATATAAAAAGAAAACCCATTTTAATGTGAAGATTTGCATAACTTTGCACAAAACCACAGAGAAATGGAAAAGTTAGACATGAAGGTCATATTGCTGCCGGCGCCATGAAAATGGTTCTTTTTATCTTCATAATATAATTCACCAAAAGAACGGCCAGAGGTATGGCCACCAAATGTTCGGTAGTTACTAATGGGGACCTGGTGCAGATATTTAGCAAATCAGTTTTTGAAAATTCTCCCCAAAATAATATTTTAGTCGGGGGTGGGGTGGAGGTTCGATTTACAATGTACGTATTGTACTAAATTAGTTATGTTTGTCTCTTGCTGTGTTCATGCTTACCTAAAGATGTACTATTACTTTAATTCACCAAATGTCTGTATGTCCGTCTGTGTTAGCATAATTAAGAAACCAACCATGAATTTTCTGTGTGTATTAATGAGACCCCGGAGCAGGTTTTTCGCATATTAGGCTTTGAAAATTAAAAGTATATTGTCGGGTCGGAGTTCGCACTCTCCCCGATAATAATGATCTGATTTCTATGTATCTATCAATCTATATAATACTAAATGTCTGATTCCGTTTATCTAGCCAGAAGTATAGAATTAAGGTACACCTAATAAAACAGGAACTAGCTGGAAAATCCGCCAGTGGGACAGGTTTTCAGCTAGTTTTGTATGAACTTGCCTATTATCTGTGGTTACCGTTGACTTGCTCAAAGACTTTTGTTATATTGTATAGCTAATAAACTAAACTATTGATAACTTTCTTTTTTCCGCAGTCACACCAGAGTACAGAAGACGGATAACAACAACAACACAAGCCGGTAATTAAGCTTTCAATTCTTACATTTAAATGCATTTGCTGCTCTGTCCCTAAAGAGGATTAAGGGCTAAGAGATTTTATATACTATTTCAAAAATATCAAGCTGAATAAGACAAAGAAAACCTTTATTTCAATCTAGGGAAGCCATTCTCAACGTGGACCATATAACCCCCTTTGGGGCTCTGGCACATTTGAAAAGGGCCATAGACTATAATAATAATAATAATGTTTGTCAGGGGCCATTGAAACATGAGGAGAGCTCTTAAGGGGGTGGGGGCGTGTCACAAAAAGGTTAAGAATAGCTGATCTAGAGTAAAGTTCTTTTTTGAAGTGGTCAGTCTAGAAAATGCTAGACCTCGCAAAGAAACTCATGTTTGTTTGTTTGTTTTCCACATATAACAACTGGCGACTAAAAGAACCAACGGTCGCATATATAAGGCTTTTTCTTTAAAACACATTTTAAATCGGAATTCTACGGTATTTAATTATATTTAAGTTTGAAATGCTGTTTCTTTCCAGCTACCAAACCCTACGTAAAACCAACAACAGCCAAACCAGGTAAATAAAATGTTTTGAATTCTGTTTTCTAAATTGCATTGTTGGTCTTTAAAGAACAATCCTTTCTGGACACAACTTTGAACTTTGAACTTTGAACTTTGAACTCTGGGTGTGGGCCGTGTTGGAGAAATGGAAACATGAACGTATGCCGTTTTTTTGCCCCATGAGGAGCATAGGGCCCTTTGCCCCATGAGAAGCATAGGGCCCTTTGCCCCAGTTGGAGCATAGGACCCTTTGCCCCAGTTGGAGCATAGGGCCCTTTGCCCCAAATGGAGTATAGGCCATCGACAATTGTCTATGTTTCTGTAACAAACTGGATTTTCAGATCTATTCCACACGATTCGTCCACTGCGTGTTGTGTTGTGGGACTTTTGTGTTTCATGATTTGTTGATTGTGTTTGTTGATATCGAGCTGTGATTTGAGATTGGAAGCATCGAGCTTAGAAAAGTATTTTGACCATTTCTGCAAGAATTTCTTCCGCAGTACAGACTTTGAAATGTTCCCTTTTTATTGCTTTGTTTAGATCCTCAAGATCTAAACAGAGTCCGAATTTGTTGTTAGCCTTTTCTACAATCACAACGGAGTTGACCCATTCTGTAGGTTCCCTTACAGGTAGTATTTGACTTTTCTGGTGTGGGGGGTGGTAAATAACGGGATTTATTTCTGGCTCGATAGTTACGTGGTGACTGGACGGCCAAGTGCCAATCTCACCGAAACAATCATCACATTCTTTTAATAGATTTTGTATACTTGTTTTGTTTATTATAAAAATTCTCTGAATTAGATTCAACTTCTCGCACGTTTTTGCGTCGAGGACAGGATGAGAATTTATATCTGCCACGACGAATAATATGGGAGTTTCAACTTTGTTGTGCTTTATAGTTGCCGTGCATTTTTCCAAAACAGGAATCTTTGTATTATTATAGGCATTCAACTTCACAGAAGTGTTTTTCAATTTGGGAAAGAGATTTTCGTAAACACCTTTGGGTAAAACGTTTATTTCCGCGCCCGAATCAATCTTAAATTTTATTACAGACTGGTTTAATTTCAGTTTGACAGTCCAACGTTCTGAATCTTCGTTTTTCACTGTCTGGACCCTGTGTGAATTGGATTTATCTTGTTTACGATCATTAAAAGTGATCGCGTCCACTGAGTATTCTTGTGACTGCAATATTTACAAGAGCTTATGGAATTCTGAATTTTGGCGCACTTTCTGTCACTGGCTCCAGTATGGAGGCTTTTGACATTTTTGGCGCCATCTTGTCGACTACGTATGGTTGAAATGTCGCTACTCTGAGTTTCAGTAGAAGCAGCTAGTATTTTTGATTGGCGTCTTGTCTCTTCAGCGCTTTGTCCGGCTTGTATAGCTCTGTCTAAGTCCAAGTCCGGTTCTCTGAGTAAACGGTCTTTCAATCTTAAGTCTTTCGTACCGCATATTAATATGTCTTTAATGAGACTGTCTGAGATTTCTCCGGGAGTATCGAAAGTGAACGTAGAATATACGTCTCAGCCTTTCGGACCAATGTATGTTAATAAAATCGAAGTGGTGACGTTACCTGCTTTTGTGTCACTTTCTGTTGCCAGCAAGAATAGTTTGAACTCATGTTTCCATCTTTACCCTGCAACTGCCATGTTATCTTGGTTAAAATTGAGGGCTTTCGGAGGCGGTAAACACTCAATTTCTTCTTTTTTTCCCCAATTAATTCTGTTTTTTTCTGACACCATGCTATATGTTGTTGATGTCATTAAGATTATAAAAAGAACAGTGCAAGGGAACGTAATTAGCTCGACATGTAATATTACTACATGTAGTAGTAATTGTATATGTAACACACGGCATACCATTGTTTGTCTCATTATATGTGGTGCGTTGTCATCATTGGTCACGTGATTGCTTGGTTATTCAGTAATTCGTCTGAATCCGCGAAGAAGAAGTGCTACGCTGAAAGTGCACGTGTCAACGCGTGCGTGTCTGTACTGTGACTGGCTGAATACCCACAAAACACGCTTCCTGAAAGACATTAACATCTCCCTTTCATTTCCTTATTAGGGACCCTTTTTGTTCTGCAAGATGCCAGACGGTATAAACGAACAACGAAAACCGAAAAAATGCGTGCATGTTTAGCTTAGCCCCTCTGGTATGAAGATTTCTATTACATTCTGCTACGAGATCTTGGCTTCATCTCCGTCAGCTCCCAACTGATAATCTCTGGGCCCCTCCTCTCTCTAACTCACTGTCTCAGCCGGTCGGCCAAAAATATATAGATATTTAAGTGTGTTTTTCTGTCTTGGCTAATTAAGACTACATTTACCATTTGAACCACTTAACATTTCAACGCCAACCCTAACTAAGGGCCACATGAGAATTCAGAATTGTCCATTTGAAACTTTATCGGTCATCTAGAACCGGTGTAGTTCTCATAAGATCACCAAAGTTGAGCAAAGTTGAGCCTGGTCATTACCTAGATGGATGACCGTCTGGGAATACCAGGGGTTAAGAGGTTGTGATGTGGCTAACAACTCTAGATCGGAAAACACAATTTGTTACAGAAACATTGACGATTGTCTATACTCCCCATGAGGCTAAGGGCTTAACAAAACGGAACCTAATGACGCTGAAGATGAACACAAATGCATTATCCAACGCCAAACGATGCAAACACCGTACATTTCATCACATATGTAAAATCCCTTGTGTACCTCGTCGTGCTGTAATTGTTAGAAAGCTGGTCTCGCAGATCATTACTACTGTGCAGTGAGTTTGATCCTTACTAGGCGACCAACACTTGTGGTCTAATGCCCAAACTACGCTACGCTGTATAGATATGTGTACAAGCCCTCTTATTTGGGCCTGATTAATATCTGCATATGACGGCCCGTTTCCTCTTATGTTCCAAAGAATTTGCCAAGATGACTCGTTCCAAAATTGTGTCTTCCATTTATGGTTTACCATTTTGTATTTAATCCTCATATCTATTTTGATTTAAACTCAGCTCCATTCATTCAAAAACAATTCGGTGTCATCCAGAAGGTATTCTTTTCTCGAGTTTTAATAAATACCAATATTCATTGAAACCACCCGGCCCTGACCTTTTCCATTCCACCCGGCTCTGACCTTTTCCACTCCACCCGGGAACTTGGTATAACGCAACTGTCTCAAAAGGCATGAACTTGGCGCCAGATTTGGTTGACCCAAGTAATTATAACCAACAAGAAAAAGAAGTTCTCAACATTGTTAAAATAACCGTTTGTTTAGTAATATTATCTCTATTTTATTTTTTATTTTTTATTAGATGAGGCATTATCGACCATTATTAATTTGTAAACTAATATCTATTTCATCTTAATGTTAGATGCTTTTCATCGCAACTACTCAGACCGTCAGTCTAGCGATGATCGGAAATAAAGAATAAGTTCTAATGGTTGTAGACTGACAGTCTGAGTAGGGGTGATGGAAAGCAACTAAAACTAGCATTCCAAGGGAAATTATGAATCACCGCCACTCATATAGGCTGTGTTGGGGGTGAGCAATTAAAAATTTGGAAAAAGCGTTGATCAATGAATAAGTTGTTTCTCTCGCCTTTTGTTGGGCTGTGATCACTAAAAAAAGTTCTGAATTTTCAAAAAACAAGCGGGCACAAACTAGTGACCAATTTAGCATAAACTTACATTGCATATTGGACCCTCCACTAAAAACCTATTTTGGAAGGGAATTTTCAAAAAAACAAAAAGAAAGGTTTTCTCTACTCACCGAAGGGAGTGTGCGCAACATTTCAAGTGTCTACTATGAACGGTTAGGGCTGGGCGGAGTCCAGATATGTAGATAGATACATTGATACATATACATGTCAGAACACATAAATAACCTAAACCTAGCAACAGTGTTTAAACTGGTCTGTTCTGGGTAGCGGTGATTAATTATGATGAACGAGATATTAGTACAAAATTAATAACGGTTGATCGTTCAGTCTTTTCGACCTGTTTCAGTGAAAGCGAATTTCACGCCGCATACGGCGGCACCAGCCACCGAGAAAGAGATTCCCACCTAACATCTCCACAGAAACATTCGAGATTTGTTCCTGTACATCCACAAATAATATCTAAAAAACAAAGATATACACAAGAACTCATGCATTAATATATACAAGTGTATTAATATATAAATACTTTGTATGTGACTTGGAAGCATTGCTGGGAATATTCTATCGGAAGATGAATATTTGAATAGAGAACAACTATAATTAACGCGTGAAATACAAATTGATACAAAAGCTACGGATTTGTGCAAGACTAATTCATGCAGATCTGATTGATTTATGCAAAAATGGTTGATTAATCATCAGCAGTAGCCATTTCCACTCCCATGACGATCGTATGTTGTTTTCTTTTGGTGGGGGAGGGGCGATGTAGTGGCTAATTGTGCTCACTCGTTTCCGCTATTTTCTTGTGAGCTTTTTTATTTATTTATTTATTTTCTTTTTAGTTTGGTGCCACCTTATTCGATATATTCGGTGAGCCCCTCTATATCTCTAGGGAGTCTCTGTGGTCCACGCCATTCTTAGACGGTACCCCACATATCTATGAGGCTTCCCTCTATCCACCATCTGGAGACGTGTCTGTTAACGGAGAGATCCTGTCCCCTAGACAGGTTGCTTTTCCCAGACTAGAGAACCCAGTCTGCCCTGCTCTTTTACCCATAGTTTGGGGGCAAGAAGAGATTGATTCATGCCTTTCCCAAGGGCGAAGTGAATACAAACAACCTCATTGTTAACCGTTACGCCAGTCGCACTTCCTGGTTGATTAATACAAACAATTTGATCCCTTCCCCATGAAGAACGATTTTTCATGTGTCAGCTGATTTGTAACAGAGAGAATCGCAAACTTGAATTGTTTTTCCAGTTTATTTTCTGCCATTCTGAGATCAAATATTGTACTTCTTATTACTTACTTATTATGTTCGGCCTGTCTCAGGTGTATGTTGCTCCCGGTGGTTTTCTAGAAGTTGCTTAGTAATATTTTCGTCTTTTCATCTCTTTAACTCAAACACGACACTCCAACAGAATCACAGGACTGAGTGTTACGGTATCATCTTAGTAACATTTATGAGAACAGTCGAGATTGGAAGCGCTTGTCTATTCTTATCAAAGAATCTATTTTTATGTTACTCCTTCTTATGGGAGGTCTTACCGGGTTCCATACTAGTGTCATAGCTAAATTGCTTCAAATGGCATAGCATTGAATATAAATACGGAATACCATAACTGATAATATTAGATTTTCGGAGCATTGATTTCAAAATGGTGTTAACTGTTTTGTTTTGTTTTTTGCCGTTGTTTGAAACAATTCAATTTATTCATATTAGAATCTAAATATACTGAAACATCGGAACATCGAAGTTGAGCAATATTCTGCCAACCCAATATCAAATGAGTTACTATTTCAGGTTATTTGTAGATTGAAGACAAAACGGCTGATTTTACACCAGGCATAAGTCATGAACTTCAAATCTTACCTTGAATGATGATGC